>VACF01002688.1:0-82880 GCA_006891605.1 Pleurozium schreberi | reverse complement strand
TTGGAACTATTGTGTTGGAATTGTGGATGAAAAAATATGCAAAACAAATTCACAAGAATTTGTATATGAAAGGCCATAAAAACTATTCAATGATGTAATAGTTGTGACTTTATATCCCACTATTTTGGCGTGGCTTTTGTTCAATGGATTTGAGTGTAAATTATGTCATGACTTCACTTTTTGGGCTTCATTTCATGAACCCTAGCACACCTTATGTTTGTCAATACAAAAAAAAACATAGATATAAAAGAATTAAAATATCACCTATACTAATTCTATCCTAAAGTTTATCACTCAAATAAAATGCAATGTTATTATGATATAGATACTTGCATCATACAAATATATGAATTGATCATTTTCTACAAAAACATATTGGTGAATTACATTGCAAAATTTTAATAGGTAATAACAACTGATAAGGTAATAATATAAGATGATTTTATTTTTATTAGAATATGTGATAATTTTTTTTCTATTTAGTTTTCTATTAAAAAATATCATTCAAATTTAAAACTATGCTCAAAATTTGTATTGTAATTGATGCAGATGAATGGTAAATGTCGCCAAATTTGTATTTAGCAAATTCTCAATGAATCCAATTTGAATTATGGAAAATAAGGTATACAAAGTGAGATTGCATTGCATTGCATTGTAATAGTAAATTTAAGGTGCTTGATGGATTTTTTGAGTACAAAAACTATTAGAATAATATAAACAGACTTATTGAAATGATTGTTTTTTAACATTTATAGTTGGTATACTATTGATGATAGTTTTTGTACTTTAATGAACATATATTTACATCATTGAAACTTAAAAAGCAAACAAAAGTTGCAAATTTGCGCAATTTGTTTTATAAATATAAGGATTTGAGTTGTATAAAAATTATATTAAATAAACAAATAATTATTGAGGCTACTTATAGATTTTTTGCATAAACTTCAAATGCAAATTGAAATGAACCTTCAAGAACATGGGTAATTAAAAAGTTGATTTGAAATTGAATATATAGAATAAACAAATGCAACTTGTATATATTGGCTTGTTCAATTTATACAATTTTGATGTATGTTTCATTTCAAAGCAACACTTTGTTCCTTCTATTCATGCAAAACATAAAGGAACTTATCACTCTCAATTAAATTTCTAAAGAAATTTATTTGATATATGAAAGCATTTTTTATAAAGAATTATCGACTTCAATACTTAAACTAAATCTTTAGTATTGATAGTCTATTAGGTGAGAAAGTTACAATACTATAGGTAGGAATTTTAGAACAACTAAATAGGTGAGCTTTTGTAATTTTCCATTTTAAATATTTTTGTTTAAAATTTAATATTCAATCATTCAAATTATTATTTTCAAGCCCATACTTCTATTTCTTCTGGATGTATTGTTTAATCAAACATGATTTGTGATGTATTGGACTTTTGATGGAACGGATGCATAGGCATTGTTATGGTTTAAACCTGAAAAAATAGGATGGTTACTTCTTCGCCGCTCTAAGCTAGAAGAGCAACAATGGAAAAAACTTCATTGYATGATAAAAGGAAATAAATTATATTATATACGAAAGTTGGTATATTGAATTACATCCATCTCTCAATTTTGAATCTCATAGGCTTTATACTAATACTATTGATATTAATGAAATTTTACTTGTTCAAAGTGAATATTCTCTTATAATATGCATACCATTATGTGCTCTGTAACTTTTCATATTAAAATATATATTATATATTATTGTATCAATACAAAAATGAACATGTATTTTTCTCTAATTTTTTCTAAAAATTTTAAATTATTAATACATAAATAATGTCAATAATGTCAATAATTTTTATAATTGATTGACCAGAATCGTCCAGAGCCAACTGGAGTTTTGCCTTTAGAAGGATGTACAGCTGAGATTGCTCGTCATCATGACAAAGAACCAAATAAACATTGCTTCATTGTTATAGGTAGAAGATTTGATGGTTCGGTGGACCAATCTAGAAGAAGAAGATGCTCAAAAGGTCAAATATGAAATCCATTTTTATAGTTACCAATTTTGTACTACACTCATGAATTTCCTTATCAAAACCGTAATTATCCATTTCCATTTGTTTTTATCATTTTATGGTTGATTGTCATATAATAATAGGAACACTTTCAATCCAAATGTTGGAATGATTGACTTTTAAAATAGATAAAAGGGCATCTAAAAGTCTTGAAAATCAACATTAAAATAATGTCAATGGAGACTTCAATGAACACCATTTCTATTTGTTTAAAGTGCTCTTACAATTACGAAAATCAATATACAACCAATCAAACTTGCAATTGTTTCAAGAACATTAGCAAGACTCCTTCAAAACAAGGCCATTGTAGCCTTTAAAAGATCTCATGACTACCAATTGTCATTTTTTATGCAAGTCAACTCTTAAAATAGAATAATGTAGTATCCACAATAATAGTAGATTTTMATTTTGAAAATATTACTATGTTTGATTATAAACAAATGTTCCTCATATGAAGTTACATTACATGTAAGGTCACAATTAACAAAGTGTTGGCAATTGCTAATAGTCCTATAGAATTAAGGATCACAAAATCATTAGAGAGTATTAATGGTTGCCAACTCTTTTATGCAAGACATTTCCTGCACAAGCACTTTCAATATATGACATGCTTTTTTGAATGAAAATTTGATAATTAAAAAATAAAATAAAATTTTAAGTGTGTACTTTAAATATATTAAAACATATCACAGGACTCCATATTAAAAAACCTTTGCATTTCTATGTATAAATGTATATAAATGTGTGTATATATATATATATATATATATATATATATTGTCCTAGTTTGTGAAAATATCTAAGCATTTTTTCTTTTAGTGTTACAGGAAGTGGATTCAAACCTTTCATATAGAGAAGAGAATCCACTTATATTACAAGCTCTTATAAATGAATTAATGGAATTGTACCACTCAATGAATTTGGCTGAGCAGGAAATTTTTTATTTAATTTTCAACATTATAATTGATGTTTGCAATGCCTTCCTACTTGAAAAGTGTAAATGATTAGTAACTTTGTAGTATTACATGTATAAAAAATAAAATGAGTCTTAAGATTCAAGATATTGAATATGTCATGCAGAGTAAAATAGCTGCACAAAAACAACTCTATGCAACACATAGTTATATCGCAAAGCTTCAACAAGCAACAATATTGTATGCGCCATTAATGTTTTTTAAACAAATTTAAGCACGTAAAGAGTTTCCATCATTATCTCATGGTATGGATTTTTGTAATAATCATTGCAAATGTATGATTGTAAAAAATGTAGTGTTTTTATAGGTTAGAAGAAGAAGTTAAAGAAAAGAATAAGACATTGATTCAAAAAGGTAAAAGATCATCCATTGGAGATGAGAACTCATATATACTTAGGAAAATATTTATGAACTTTAGAAAATATGATATTTGAATTCTTTAAATGATGCTTTTGCTTTCCAATTTGAATGTAGATGTAAGCATTGTCAATAAAAGTTTGAAGCATCTTATATTCTTAAGAAGTTCTTTGCGTGATATTGCACGAGAAGTAAGTAATTAGTACAATTTAAGGATATTTTGTAAGTTTGTTTAGTCTTACATGAAATCAAAATTGTTTGAATATTTTAGTYTATGAAGATTTAAAGAAATGATATAATAAAGGAAAATCCTTTTACCATAATGTACTATTGATTWCAAGATTGGATTTAATTAAACAAAATRTAAAATATGCTTTTAAAATTTGATTGTAATAAGATTCTACTATTATTTATAAATTGTAGAAAATTTTTAGTTGTCAATTAATGATATTATCTAGTTCAATAAATAGTTTTAAAGATAGTGTTTGCAACAATGATGTAAGCTTACATGTCGTATTCAATTGTATGAAATCAGATAAAGGTACTCGAGGGAAATCAAGAATATGGACCGGAAGTAAATGTAATGGGTTCTAGTATGAAAATTCTAAGGATCACTTTGAAAAAATTAAAAAAACTACTTGAAAGGAAGGTATTGTCTTTAAACCCTAATAAAAGGTTTTGACTATTTTTCACAAAAAACGCTTAAAAAATGCCACTCTTAATACAAGTCTCAAATTCTAGAATTTTTTTTGGGACATATGTAATCATAGGATCTTGTAGCATACTGGTTTAAAAAGATGTAAAAAAATTTTAGAAATTTCACTATGTAGATTGAAAGATATTAGCGTTTGAATTGATATAAATCCTTTTTTCAACCCTACAAAAAACTAGGCAACTGCAATGCACAAGGTCACATTTGTATGAACATGTCCATGTTGTTCTTTGGATTCAGCCTTCAAGGCAAATTGACTAAATGCTTGAAAATTTTCATCAAATAGGAAAAAAACAGTAAGTTGAAAGAAGTAGGGAATTGAAAACGCCAATCTCAATGGTTGTAATATTTTGATAAGTAGTCTACACCTCATATTTTTATTTTTTCCAAAAGGATTCAAAATTGAGTTAAGTGAAGGACTTCAAAATTTATTTGACAGAAGAAATTCCATAGCTACCCGCAAACTAAAATTCCTCATACCTTTGATTTCATCAAACAAAATCAAAGAATCCAAAACTTTCCACGTTCACATAAATCTAAAAAAACAATTTCTTATTTTTATTTCTTAAAAAATTTATATTCAAAAAATTTATTTTTAATTGCCAAGGTGACCTGCCGAGCAATGAACACTACATATCATACAATAACATTTTAACCATGAAGTCAAGAGTCATGAAAATTGTTGAGCCTTAAAGCTACGCCTCGTGCACATGTTGTATGAAAATTCCAAGGAAAAAAAATAAAACTCCATTCATAGTGAGCTACCCAAAATCATCATGTTGCCAAAAAATATAGTTTAGGGCTTTAGGGGTTAATATTGGATTTATTTAATGCATGAAATATCAACTAAAATTTAAATTAGTTACCAAAAAATAAAATTGAGATCGATTAGACCGTTTTCTGCCGTTGCCGTCGCTGGTTTCGGTGAAGCGGAGCAGCCGGGGGAGTGTCGTGATGCTGAATGGAAAATTGAATGAATTTCGGGGGAGTGCGCGGGCGGTGATCACGCAGGTCGGGGAAGCCACTGCGGCTGGGGTGCGGGAGACGGTGTCTGACCTGGAAGTCGGCGACGGCAGGCATTCCCGCAGTTTTGAAGGAGTGCAAACGGAACAAGGTGCTGACCCTAGCTTATACCTGAGTGGTATACTTTTGGTGTATCTAAGTAATGTTTTTGGTGTGTTCCATAGGTTCTTTCATTCTTTTAGTTAAGAATTGCCACCTGTTGTATGAGGTATTATCATTCCACTGTCTACTCCTTCTCCAGAGTTTCGGATACTTGTCATACATTCGTTGGAAACTGTATACCAATCTTTTTTTGTATAATCCTATCTTGGCAGTATGGCTGGGCTTGAGCTTTAAGTCCTTTTTTCACTTATCTGTGTGTTTGAGGCATACTTTTGGTGTAAACCTTCATCCAAGTACTGTTTTTATCCTTCCATAGTTTTTTTCATTCTTTTAATTACGAATTGCTGCCTTATTTATGAGGGATAACCATTCCACTGTCTACTCCTGCTTCAGGGTTTCGGATACTTGTCTGGATATGTCATACATTCGTTGGAAGCTGTATACCCAACCTTTTGGTATAATCCTATTTCAATGCCAATGCATCCTGGCAGTATGGCTGGGCTTGAGCTTAAGTTCATATGTGACCTAGCTGAGTGTTGAGGCTGAATAAGASCCTCGAACTTAATGCATTCACTGATTTTCGTCTGATATGAGGGGTTGTCTTGTTTTTTGATCCTTTACTTGGGAGGGCTGATGTAAATTTGGTTGGAGTATCATTTTAGCTGAGACAATTCGTTTGAGATGCAGAATTGATCCTAGCTATTTCCAAGGAGGTAGATTCAGGTCGATTGCCGATGCGTGGTGGGGAGGGAATGGAAGAATTATATCGGAATTATCGAGATGCTGTAGGTTTTTCAAGTCTACTCTGTGGACTTCTAGTTAGTAGAATGATTGGCGATGCAATTATGTTTGTTGTTGCATGATATCATACCGGTGTTATCTGCTGTTGAGTTGTAGAGTGGCAATATCTATTTAGTAGGCCAGATCCAGATGGATTTTCTTATTATTGATGATTCATTGTCCAAGCAGGTGGTTGGCAGTGGCGTGGAGAATGCTATGGAAATTGCTGTACGGGTTATGGCAACAGTTTTGGATCGTATTCTTCTGCAATTCGAGGTATGTACATTTTCCTTTGATTCTTTTGATTTAATATATAATGTTCCCCTGGTGAAGACATACACTTTCAGATGACGAGTTCTAGGAACTGATGGCGGTGTTTGGTGGGTTGTTTTCCCTGCAGGATCCTTTCACATTTTTAAATTATCACCCGAGGATGACAGACCCTTATGATTATTATACGTTTGGTCAAAATTATGTGCGTCCGCTTCTAGATTTCAGGTGGGTGCTCTCTTAGGCTTCCAGTTGGGGTTTCAGAGTGGCAGAGTTGATGTCTAATGGATTAAGACCACTTGCTGAAGCTTCGGTGATTTGACTTTTGGATGGCACAGGAACTCGTACCTTGGAAACTTAGAAGTCTTTGACCAGATTGAGAAGAGCCTGAAGGAGGTGAGACCCATGCGACTCGAGTGCTCTTGAAGTTATGAAGATGTGAGAATCTTCTTACACGGGTGAAGGATAGGTGTCGTGCTGCTAACAATTTTTAGTGCGTTTGATTGACAGGGGCACAATGTTATTTTGCTATCCAATCACCAGACCGAAGCAGATCCTGCTGTGATGGCTTTGTTGCTTGAGCACAGTCACCCTTACTTGGCAGAGAATTTGGTAATYTTTGAAAACATTTTACTAGTCCTCTATTTGGACTCTTGTACTCTTTGAACATTTTTTTTACTGAAATTTTGTTGTCCACTTTCCAGACTTATGTGGCTGGAGATAGAGTGGTGTTGGATCCCTTCTGCAAACCTTTCAGTATGGGCAGGCAAGTGTCTATCTTTATAATGATCCAAAAGGTGACACTGAATGATGATAGTAGTTGCAAAGTTGTAGGCTCCATTCAAGAAGAGATGAGGAAGGGTGATTGGTCTGAGCCGATTGACTTGAGCGGATTCCCAAAGGACGTAGCTAGTCGAATGGTAGAAGCAGCTCCATTTCTTTGTGGCTCAAAATCTACACTATATGATGCTAAATTATTTTCAATGCTGGTGGGCTTATGCAACAGTGAAGTAATGGTGGACAATGTGACGCCAACAGAATGCTCGGACCATTTGTGGGCATCTACGTGGCATCTCCATGAAGATGGTCAGTCCGCTAGGGTCAAGATTTCTGGATGCAAGAGCCCGGACATCCAAGCGGACTTTTTGAAACTTTACAAGAAGGTCTATGGTCAAAGGCCCGACAATGGGTTCTTCTCCAAGAAGTTCGTGCGTGCTGCTACATTGCACCTCATCTTAAAGCAACCCGTGAATTTTGCTGAGTGTGCCTCCAAGCTCACTAAGGACCGCATTCGGAAGGCAAATGACAATCCCTAGAAGTTGACTCCTCCAGCTCTTCGGGAGCAGATTGAAGCAATGGTATTGGCTCTAACATCTCCAACCGTGGAGCCCCCAGAAGAGCAGCAGCATATTGTGCAACGGCCGAGGACGTTAGGGCGGCACATACCACGGAGTACAAAGGTGCGAGAAGCTCCGCCAATTGCCGCATACCGAAAGCAAATCTGCTCACGCGAACCCAACGGTGCACTTTCAGCTCTGGATGAATGTCAAGCTCACCTGAAGTCCCTTGAAGCAAAGGTTGAGGACCTCCGTCAGCAAGCACGACATTGTGAAGAACAGTTGGAGGCAGCAAAAGGGCAAGTTGTTTATGCAGAAGCGGTTGAATCGACACTTGAAGATGAGCTCACAGAATATCATGTAGCGTCCAGAATATGTGCATCCAAAGGGGATTGGCAGGGGAAAGGACAGTTCGATGTGAAGGCAAGAGGTTTGCATCACGACATTACCACTGCTGGGCTAAATATTGCTAATGCTCTAGCTTTAGTCTTCTCTTTGGAGCAACAACAATCGGAAGTACAGAACGACCTCACTACCTCCCAACAACTCCATGCACGGTCGTGTGCTGAGAGAGAGAGACTTCTACTTCAGTCCCTAAAGGTGGTACCCACTAATCCCTTTCCTGTTTATCCAACTGTAGAGTCAGTGCCTCCATTGGACATYGCTATGGTTCCAGCAATTTGTGTCGTATGCTTAAGGGCATTTATTGGAAGATGTGCCGTTATTTGTTCGTGTGGATGTTTTTTGCACCCTTACTGCATGTGGCAGTTGATCGGCCATCCCAAGAAGGCTGTCTCTTGGGTATGCCCAGGTTGTGGGAAGAGTTTTCATGGAGCGTGGAGTGCACAATGGGGTTTGTCGCTTGAGAGTGCTATGGAGATTGCGGAATTGAATTCGATGATTTCAAGTGATTCCGCCCCAAACTAGATGCCACAGAAGGGCCCATTTTTTTGGGATCTCACAGTCGGAGCTCCGCAGACCTCAGTTGGCATGAGAAGCGTCACACAGGTAAACGGGTTGAAGTTGATTCATCCACGTGACCCTGAATCACTGTCTGACGGAATTTTCCAACGCACCTGGTTCTTCCATTGATGTCGCCGAGGGTAAAAAACAAAGGGTACTATCAAGAGGCTCAGGTGAAGTCACAGAACCCACTACTGTGCCACATTTTGGTCAGCCTTATGCTGTTATAGTGGCCTCTACTATAGAATCACTTGCTCCAAGTGAGAGAATCCAAGATAAGGTACTGGACATTTCGTCTGTAGGACTAGAGGAACATACAAAGAATAGTAGTGTTGAGGGTAGACGGGGGATTGCACTACGGCAGGCAGGAGAGATTCTGCCAACATTGGAGGCTGAGACTCAGGGAGCAATAGAGATGAGCAACAGAACAGTTTGTGATGAGCAACATGAAAAATTGGTGGCGGAGTGCATCGAGATCTTGCATAAAGGCAAGGCAGTAGAGTCAGAATAGGGTCGGGCCATCCGTTGCCTGAAAAGGCCGATGGTCCCATTTTGTAGCTCCAGGGAGCCATTTTATAATAGAAATTTAAAACAATGGCTTATATTGTCCAACGTACCTTGTTGCATCCATTGTGAAATTTTGCAGTAGAAATTTAAAACAACCTTATATTGTTTGTAACACGACTTTCATTAGAATAGGCTTGGACCATCCAGGGAGCCATTTTGCAGTAGAAATTTAAAACAATGGCTTATATTGTCCAACGCACCTTGTTGCATCCATTGTGAAATTTTGCAGTAGAAATTTAAAACAACCTTATATTGTATATCTAACCCTTGGATTTCCTAACTCTATTGAAAATGAATGCTTGCTTTTAAATTCCCTAAACACTAACCCTATTTCTCTTTTGTTTATATTGGTGGATGTAGCACTGGATTGGTTGGTAGAAGATGCAAAGCAACAGAAGCCGGCGAAGAAGAAGCAGAAGACCAGTGAGACCGATGCCGGCAGTCACTTGTCCTCAGAGTAGAAATTTGTGAGATTTGTGAACTGTGAGTCCGGATGGCGAGTACTTTGGAGCCAGCAATTGCGGTTTTAGGGGGTACATAATAGGTGGGTGGAACTTTTTTGTAAAAGGTGATTGGCACTGGCATTTTGACTTTCACCAGTGAGCTGTTCACTTGTCCTCAGAGTAGAAATACTCTGATTTTTGTCTGGATGGCGAGTACTTTGGAGCCAGCAATGGAAGAAAATCCTGTACGTAGATAGAAGGGGTGGAACTTTTTTGTAATGCCCCATGGCACTCATTTTGACTTTCATGTAGTGTATATTTGGACGCTTAATGGAAAAGACAAATATGTGTCTATTACTTTTCTATGCAATTGTCTATACACTATTTGTAGTTATTTGGAACTGGTTCCACTAAATTAGTACTAAAATGGAATTTATGTCTAGTGTTGTTTATCCTTGTGATTTCCGCTTGCAAGACTTGGATGTCAACGGTTATGTTGGTAATGACATTACTACAAAAAATGGATGCATCATCATTCTCACTGATTGYTGCACTTCTGACTCCAATCCTCCAACTTTAGGAATTGTTTAATGCTTCCGTCAAGTTGCATTCTGAGCTCGGGAGACTGTACTCTCTTCCCTTTTGCGGTCCACCTTTTTTTAATGTTAAGAGTACCAAGTACCAGGAAATAAAACAGTTGTTAATTACTCCCCCCCCCAAATGGCTCTTGGCAGAATGATGGTGAGGACTCCCTTGATTCAAATTAGAAGTTTTGCCTAGTGCCTACTGGCTTCAGGAGTCAAGAAGTCTCTGGCGGCAACCTTTCTTTTGCATCTTTTGCTCCATCTTCTACAAGCTTGTTGTCTCCTTTTTTGTTTTGAACGTGTTATCTTGTGTTTTTCTACGCACAGATCGATATGAAGGGGGGATTCATCAACAAAGCTGCCGCACGCAATGTTTCGGTAGATGCAGTGAACCGGTCACCTAGTTCTTCCTCTCAAGTTATGTCACAACCCATCGCAATGACGGTTCCCACTGTAGAACCTTTGCCAGCATGCCGCAAAGAGAGGTTAGGGAAGTCAGTCCAGGATACTTACTCCAAGGTCCTCTGGGAAGGTCACGACGTTGTCTCTCACAAGCCGACTGCTGGAGACATCTTGGTCACGCTGGATGCGGCAAATTGTGCAGAGATTGGTCTTTGGGACGAGTCAGTAGTTCCACAACAACTGATTGTATCAAAGAGAGGCGCATGGCTTGTAGTTGTAGTCGATCTTCCAGTTGTATTAACTGGTGGACAGTTCGTGCTAGCGGGTTGGGGAAACCGATGTAGATGCTTAGCAACGTTCAAGTTGAGTGCTTCGGGACTTTGGACGGCCGACGGCGATCCTGAACCTCGATTTCTTGTCATTCTTGAGGAGGGTGGATTGGGATGTGGTCAGAACTCAGAACCCTCTTCTCAAAACATTTTTGTGATCATGTACACTAACAACTTTCCACAGATGCCACCAATCCTTCAAGCTGCGTGGTGGAGGCCCAAGTTTGACACGTTGTCGACTCCAAACGCATGGTTATTAGGTGTACTTGATAGCAGCTTTAACCTCTTTACTGGTGGTCTTCAACTGCGGAGCTTGACAATTTGGACCAGAGGAAGGGGTTTAGAATGGACTCGAACGGGTGAATGCCATAAGTCATTCATTCCTCCACCATCAGGCACTGATCGAGTGGAGGTGGGTCCGCCCGAAAAGATGGTTGAAGTGATTATGGATCCGCCCCAGGTCCCACGGACTCCAAGCCCATGTCGAATGTCTCCAAATCCAGCTCAAACATTTGATCCGTCACTGACAATGCCCTCTGGATGCACCTCGACTCATCCGATTGGCATTCTAGGCAATGCTTGCGAGCCTGGGCACTTTGTTCCATCTGAAACGGAGGCTGCTCCAACCGCGGGCATTGAGATTTCTTTACTTTCAGGAACGTCCAACTTGGTCTTCACAAGCCCGTAGTTTAAATAAGTCTACTTACTTACTTCTACACTTAAGAAGAGCTTAGACATTGGTATTGTAGCTATTCGGATCAGCAAAGATACCCATGCATTAGAGTGAACAGAGCAGATTAGGATGGTAGCTCCATAGTTTGTAGGCATGCTACAAACTTTTTGTTTCTCCGTGGACTGGAGCTCCAATATGTAAACTATGTCATTCACTCAATTTTGAAATATATCAGCCACTGTTTTGTTCACAGTTTATTTTGAGTTTGCCTCGTAGCTTAGGTTGTGCATAGTGACTGTCCTTAAGTAGTAAAAAAGCATCTAAGTTTGGGCCCTCCACTCTATCATTAAATTGCAACAGACATGAAAATTCGATTGACATTATTAGCTCCTCCAACAATTTACCTTCCTCTTTGACAATGTACAAGTCTAATGCTAGAGTTAAACATTGTTGCGTCAGAAATCAATGTACACAAATTGTGGCCCTAGTTCCATGTCAAATCCTTTTGACACAGCGTCGACACGCTTAAATTCCTAAACTTAAATTCAAGTGAATTGATCTTCTTCCACTTGCTCCCTTGCAATGTAAATGCTACCCGAACAAACACGAGTAGCACGCCACTTTTGGTGCTCCAACGAAGCGTTAGAATTATTGGAAGCAACGCGTCTCCTGTCAACTTGACTTGCTCTATCTTCAGGTTCACCAACGACGTTGTCTTCTGGGAGCTCCATTCGTAACTTTGCCGCATACCGATGTTGTATTACCCTATACCAATGCTCGTATTGTTGCAAAATGCAACTCTTCCGAGCTCGACCACCTCCATGTTGCGTATGTCGTTGGTTGGCTGCCTTTGCAGCATAGTGACTCTTCTCCATACCTTGGCAACTCCACACGGACAGGCTACCGTATGTTTCCACAAAGTATGGAGCATGTGTTACAAAAGTATGCTGCATCCATCCACCAACAATCCACAAGTTAAAGAGAACCTAAGATTTGCTTGCATATTTAGGCACGAGACTAACAGAATAATCATGAAATTCATCTAGATTTAGAATTAGTTTCATGTATAGCCAACATTAGTTTTTGTTGGAGTCCACATTAATATCATCTGGGTCACCCATCAATCTTATTTGGAGTCAGCAGTAGACTACGGTAGCCGGCAACTCACCATGTAGTGAGTTACATGTTCCTCCCCAAATGCCTTGATGTACAATTTCCCCCATGCCTCTACCTTTGACCTAAATGTATTCCTCTGCTCCATGGTCAAGGTTAGGCCAGTGAGGTAAGGTTGTAACTTCTCAAAGGCCTGCCACATTTCGAGTTTCAGTATCCTGATTGTAGCAAAGGTCTATTGTCAAAGCCAATTGATTCCAAGTAATACTTGGAATTTCTTTGGTAGATCTAGTATAGTTGTTTAGTTTTTGACAATGCTCCCATCACTTTGTTTCACATTTACTCCAATGCACAATGGGACATGATTCAAGTGAGGATGGGTAGGTGCCGTGCCATCCTTAACCTTGTAAGTATTGGTTGGTCTCCATGGAAATCATCTTTTTGAAATAGTGTGAATCATGTACTTTGAAAAAACCTGAAGTATTCATGAGAGGTCAAATGCACAAAAAATCAATGATGAGCAATTGTGCTTCAATCTTATATGGGAGGATTCTTTAGTCACTTAGTGTTGTTTGTGGCTTTATAGGGTAAAGATTTTCGACAACCTCAACAAATTTCTCGAATTATTTGATTGTGATAAAAGTATCATGAAAGAAAATTATCTTCTTTTTGGAGTTCTTAATTATGTGTGCTTGAAAGTTTTCTTAATTATTTGTCCAAATATTTAATTGTGAAAAAAATATCATGAAAAGAAAGATTTTCCATAAGCGCAACCAATTTGTCTAAGTATTTGATTGTGAAAGAAGTATTATAAAAGAAATGATCTTTTTGGAATTCTTAATTATGTGTTCTAAAGTCGTATCAATTTGAACTTGCTTGCTTCTTTAACTATGTCACCCATTATTAGGACCTCAATTGATGTTTTTTTTAGCAGTTTTTTTAATATATATTGTCACTTTTAGAAAATTTAATTTACAATGGTGCATTTGATGGCATTTGATGGTAAATAATCACTTATCCATATTCATTTTGACCAAATAAATACACCTCACTTTGACCATGTTACTAAAACCAATCCATTAATTCCCCTAAATTCCCAAAAGTTCCCTTAGGAGATTTTTGAAGGCTCAAAAAGGTACCTATGATCTCAATTTTTGTCAGCATGTTTTGAAACTTTTTGCAGTGTATGAAAAGTGATTAGTTTTTTGAAAATAAAATTTTCATTTTAGTGTTAGTCCAAAACAGGTGCTACAATTACTTATAGATTGTATTTTTGTTAGTGGAAAGGTTTGATTCATTCTATTTAAATGGGTGATGTGAAAGTTATGAATCTTCTTGTTTTGCAAGTAATCTTGGCAAATTCTTGAAAATGATATGTTGGATCTGTTTATGAGTTCAATATTAATAAGTTTCCAAAAAAAAAATGATTTAGTTCTCCTTTTAAAACAATCTCTCTTGGAATTAATGTGTTTCAATTCCATCTTAGAGTTGTCAACAATTTAGTTTTTTGACCTATTTTGACTTTAAAAAATTTTAAAGAATGAAAATCATATGGGGTTGGGGCAAATTTTTTTTTCCCAAATTTTTTTTTCTGAAACTCTCATGAAAGAAATTTAATTCATAGTCTGTAGTATAAAAATTTTAAGTTAAGAGGATTCAAGGCCTTATAATCAAGTAAGTCAAGGAGCAAAAAAAACTTGATTTCTTCACATTAAATGCTTTATCTTGTGATCAATGTGGTCAAAGTTTTTGAGATTTCTTCCACACACTATCATACTAGTCCATTGTAAGATCTTGCTTTTGAATATACAAAAAAAACAAATGTTAAAATCTTTTGTTGTTTGCATTGAAAATGGTAATTTTGGGTGTTTTTTGACCTCCAAACATGACCTTTAGACTTTAGGGGTAATGATTTTCAAAGTACTATGTATCTTCATGTAATCCATTTTACATACACCTATAAGCAACACTTTATAAATTACACTCTAAGCATCCAATGTCTTAAAAATACATGCTTATGTGAACCTAAAATCTCTTTCAATTGACAATAATCCCCAACAACAAAATGGTAGTTTCCTAGTCTTTCATGTGTTAACATTGTGAATTTTTTTCAACCCAAATTACTACAAAAAAGGGGCATAGATGACTTGTCCACAATGATTGTAAAACAATCGTTTCAGAGTTATTTTAGTAGTCATTTTTTGTTCAAATTGGACGTTTGTGGTCCATCTAGACTTCTAGGATTAAGTGACTTCTAGGATYAAGGGAGGAGTATGGTAAACCTTGTAAGGATGTGGCCTCCCATGATCAAAGTAATCAACAAAATTCTTCAATCAGTAGACCAATAGGTGCATATTCTCTTTCTTTAGTTAAGAGTGAAGTCATCCATTGGACCATTTTAGTCCACAATGTCCTTGCACGATTAACCTGGAAAAGGACAAGACCTATTATCAAGGTATTCATCAAGGATTAACCTTGAAAGGACAAGACCTATTACCAAGGTATTCATCACAAAGGTAGTTAATAAAAAATGATTCAATTTTGGACTCGCACGTGCACCAAAAGTCATCCATCAATTGTTTTTTGGCCTCAACGTCCTTAGAGGGTTAAATTGAACTATTTATCACCTAATAGAAAAAAAGATCTCCATATGAAATCTCTAGTCTCTCACTTTGAATTTGAATGATTGTAAGAGTTTATAACATGTTTTTGCAAATTTGTAACATGTTTTCCAAACATTGCTATTTCGGAATCACTTTTTGTTGCTTCAAGGTTCTAAATGAATAGTTTTTTTATGGAGTTTATGAATGATGGACCCCGGCCTCGGGAAAAAATTCAATGAATTGGCTAATGTAAAAAGAGTGGAATTCATCCCTTCCAAGATGTCAAGATTGAAAATTATTATCAAGGGAGGAGGACGAGTGAGGGTACCCCAAAACCGCCACTTTTTGCTACTATGCCTATTCACTATTATTATTAGAATGGTGAAATTTTCATACAATTGGAAAGTGAAAGGAGGCTCCACTGAATTTTTTCCCGAGGCCGGGGTCCAAAGAATGAATCTAATAATGCATCAGCAATCCCGGAGCCCACTTCGACTGTAGATCTCACATGTAAAAGCCAACGCTCTCATCTTTCACGTGGTTCAATCGGCGCACACAACCTTTGGAGCTACACCAATGATGGTAAATAGCGTTACCCATACTAACTATTTTAGAAATGCTATAAGTTTTTACTCTTCATGAATATTTTTATGACGTGCATGGATCCTAATAGCACTATAGTTGGGAAAACTTTTTATCTATAGTTGGTAAAAAGATTCATTAAGAGTTAAAACTCATGGCTGTTTTAAATCAATTAATGTAGGTAACACTATTTACCATCATTAGTGTACTGTCACTCAGCACTACAGTTAGTACAGTACCTTCCGATTTCTTCAGCCACGGCCATAGGCATCTGTTAGTGCATTTAATCACTACACGGCTACACAGGCCCATGCTCGGGCTTATTCAGACCTGGGGTAAAAGACTAGAGTGAAGGACTGGGATAAACTATTTAATTGCTTTAACACTCAATGCAACTCTAGCTGCTCCTCCTTTACATAAGCACAACGCACATCCACGATATTAACATTGAAAACGATGCAAGAGAACAGATAACCACACTGCATGTGCTAATCGTCAATGAGCTCTAGAGCACACCATATACATACATACATACATACATACATACATACAACATAGAGACAAACTGAAACCCAAGAGCACCGCATTAAATCCGCTTCACGCAGAGGCTCTTGTCAACTATATCTATAGAAATTCAGAAACAAATATAGAGTACAACAACTTCATTTGTTTCCAAACAGGAGAACTGCTATTATTCTATCAAAGGGCTGCTCAAAGCCGAAATAGTGGATCAGGGCAGTAAAAACTATCTGCCCCTTACAACTCTTTCCTGGCCACTAAGCTAACTCCAAAACGAACCATATCAGCGCCTTCATATTTGTACATTTTTTTTTCTCTACACACACTTCTGCACACCTCCCTCTCAACTCAGAAGCCTATATACTTCCTAACATACACGACGACTTTCGGGAGACCTCTTCGCTGTGCCTGCTCGACAATCTCGATCATGCTGGCCAATACACCTGGCGATACAACGAAAAGAGAACGAAAACACGTGCCGAAGGAAAAACTAGTGCTATCACAGCCGTCCTCACTTCATCTCGTGGCCATCGATCACGCACCTGGTTCTAACAACTCTCACTTGCATGCTGTTAGCATGGAGTTCACTACGTGCGTGACTAGTCGCATCTGGTTCGACAAATCTCCAGGTCCTGCGAGGTTGGTCTGCCGCTGCAGGTTTGAAAGCACTTGCTCCAAGATACTACGAACATGGCCAGCAACTGTGGGATCCTTGGGATTCAAGGCCAACACGGCCTCTTGTATCCATCTCAGTTTGCCTTTCGTGTCCTTCTCTATTTCAACGCCCAACTGTTGGACGAGAGAAAGCAGGACAGTCTGACCGAGAGGAAGTGGCGATCTTTGAAACACCACCATAGGATCGATCTGCAAGCATCACAAACAAACCAAAAAAAATAAGAATTTACAAGGTAGCTCGCATTGCCACGGCACGAATTGCAATGGTGCCCCAAAGAATCACAATTACTGTCCGAGTAATTTGCCATATCAGATCAGCGGGTCAAAAGAAACGCCGGAAAACCCTAAGCATTCGTTACTGAAAATCGAACAGGTTCTAAACCAGATAACACCAGAGTAGTGGAGAGGGATTTAAGTTGGTAAACTAAGAACCACATCAAGTTATTAGATCGAGGTACTCATTGACCACCCTGAGTTTCAACAAATCTAGAACTCCCAATTGAACGTTCCCTGGAATGACGGTATTACCTGGTTGCAAAGCCAGGCGACCAGATCGACGTCATCAGCAGATAAAGCCATATGAAAGGCCTCCTCAAGCTTGTCCTCTTTGAGGAACTTCGTAAGCTTCACTGTTGGATCTATTGGCTCCTTCACATGCTGCAGAGAAAGAATCTACAAAAACGAACACAGAAACTCAGCCCATAAATGGTACACACTAGGCCACTTACAAAGTGAGATGACATTGACAGATACACGAGCACTTGCATAGACAAACTCATTTGAATATGCGTTCAAATCAAAAGCAATACGATCAGCAATGTCATAGAACATAAAATAGGCGGTTTCCGAGGCCAATCAATACCTTATCTAGAAAGGCGGTAGATTCGYTGCGGTTGGACCCGTCCACTGCGCCTAGATTAGAAGTCTCCACCAGTGCCGCAAGTCTCTTGTTGCTCTCYGCCAATTCTCCATTCAGTGATTGAGCAAGTACTGATGCTGACATAACTGTCTCCTGTAATCCACAACACATCACCGTCAGAAAAAAAGTAGTCACGCCAATCTTTAGAGTCTCAAATTAGTTAGTCTGGGCCTCCCAGAGTATCCATCTAAAACGCACCCGACGATACCGTACTGACAGTACAGCGACAAGAGGACTGCAAGAGCGCCTGTCAGCTGACCTGCAAAATTGAGGCGAGAGGGGAATGCATTGAAGAGAACTGTTGCTGCGCAATCACGACATGCTCCTCCATGCCGCGTTTAAATACAGAATCGACATGCTCGAACATGTTGCGACAGGAGTGCTCGAATGTGGGCATTATGTAACCCTCAAAGGAACTCCGGATCGCATCCTGTTACCACATGGCAAATGACACCCCATTAATTCCAACTCAAAATCGTCCCCAAGACAACATAGCAACCGACAAATGCAGTTGCATGGCGCCATCACCCAAAGACAACGACAGGAAAAGTGTACGTGAATATATGAAATACCTGCAATGCTTGTTTACCCACAGTTTGAAACTGACTCTGCAATTGTCTTGATATCGACACTTCCAGCTTCGTCAGAATCAACTTCTCCAGCTGAGGTAGCAGTTTATCAGCAATGCCCTTCTGCACAAACAATCCAAACAAAGCTAGTATAATCAATCCAACACTATCTACCGATAAAACTCAGCAAACTGTATTGTTCTCTTTTCCTGATCTCCAGCCATAAACTTGCACGAGAAAAATTATCAGCCAAAGTGGTTGACGATGACACACAGCRTGTTCGCAGACTAAACAAAAGGCTCTTCACGCAATAAAAATGACCCCACATCRTCCTAAGCCGGTCAAACTCGAGGCTCTGGRATTGTACCTGAAAAGAWTCACTTATGCCTGTGGATATAGCCTTCTGTATAGGAGGTAGTATAGCCTGGCTGATGGTGGGTATTAGGGCAAGAAACTCCTTCTTCATGCCACGCTCTATCACAGCTGGCATCTCCTTGCTGAAGAAATTATTCAGAAGCGTGGTGATCTGTTGCAGTCTCTCTTTTTCTGCCTTCTCCCTCTTCGCATTCTCCTCGGCCAGTCGTGCCCACATGGCATCTACGTGTGCTTTCAGAACCTTCTCCATCCGCTGTCCCATGGCCACTGTTCACGAACAAGGGTGATGGTACTCAGTCACACATCTGGGAATAGAGGGCAAAACCTCAAAGCACCACAAAGAGAAAAGAAATGTACATGTCAGACATCATTCCCTTCGGAAATGTTTGAGCCTACTTTATGTACCAGCGGAAATGAACAAGTACCTTCCAGGCGTTTCCCTTCCTTCCCAACTGGAACGGATACACTAACTGTCATCTGCTTTTGCAGCTCCGCCTGCATATTGACCAACTGAACCAACCCTCCAACAGCCAACAAGAGTCACTGCTATGCAGTTACAGATGACAACAAGAACCCATATTTGCTAGTGCGGAGTGTCTGCGATCGCGAGAGAAAGCAGATGGATGTCAATTTCTAACATACGAAACTTGCAAATGAATTAGGGAGTCACGTAATAGAYTCAGGTTCAACCATGCAAAGCAACGAATATTACAATTACAGGTTGGGGAGTTGAGGGTGCCYAAGGATCTCACAAATATAAATCACTTAGAAGCCTTCCGAAAAGAAGAGAACCTCCGACAACTTGGGAGTAAGGGACAAAGTACCTGATTCAGAGATTCTTGCATCAACGCAACCTGAGTCGCTAACCCTGTTTCTGCGGAATCTGAGTTCCAGCTGCCGGTTCCCTGGCTTTCTGACACTATCAGCGGACTCAAAGTGGAAGGGACCGGCAACAAGGCGGATGCTGGTGGCACTATCATTCCACCGCTGGTTTTGTTTTTGTTCTTCCGCTGCTTGGTCACTGCAGACGCGTGGGAAGACACGCCTGATTCATTAACCATGTCGCCCAACTGAGCACTTCTCTCCCGAGAATGATCCAGACCATCGTCGGCAATTGCATCCATCAACCCCTCGTCATCAGCAGAGTTGAAATCTGAATGACCATAYTCTGGAGAACCATACTCTTGCGATGGAGGAGCATCCACTTGACTCAACATTTCCTGCTCGTTGGACTCGTAGTCCGACGCATGCACATCCTTGCTTGCTTCGGACACTCTGGAAGCATTTGACTGCACACCGGCAGGCATTGGAAAATTATCCACCTCTATCTGCACAGTTTCGATCTCKGCTCCTACTCGTGTTTCTCGAACCCCTGAACTATCCACCTCTGAATTTGTTGATCCTGCCTGTGCGGGCTTTGACCCATCCACGAGCGACATCAGTTCTTTGGGAGTGATCAGATGGTGATTTTGAGCATTACGGACCCCTGTGGAAAATGAGTTGAATGCCCCTCGTTGCTCCTCGTCCTCCATTGAGCTATGTGTTCCAGAATCGAAGCTAGAAAAGGGAGAAGSGCTGTCCAAGGCAGTTGTACCTGCCTGCATGGGCACTTCCATCGTCCCAGATTCTCCCCGATTTTCTGACTGTGATCTTCTAAACCCAGAGGAAGCACTAAAGTTTTCCCTGTAGTCACTCTCCTTTTCGAAGCTACCAGACGATTGTCGACCCAATCCGGTATTCCGTGGGCCGTTTACCTTGACGTTGCTTGACTCATCTGAAGTCGCCGGGGGTTCACGTCGCAGGCTACCAGAGCTATAATTCAATTCTGATCTCTGTCTGGTCTCTTCCACGTTCTCACCCTTACTGGATGAGAGKCCGGCTGACACGGGAACGTACCGCTGGTCCACGCTCTTCGTTGGACTTCTAGACCGCGAAAGGATCTTCAAAGGTGGAACGTGCCCCTGTTCYTGGTTTGCAACCTTCTCAGYTTCGTACTTTGACCCCGACTTGTCAGCTTGAGAAGATGGGACTTGAGGCCCCTTTGATGCCCCTGTTTGTGTAAAGTTAGAATTCTTGGAATCCTTTGTTAAAGTCTCTTCAGTTTCTATGGCACTTAGCTTGGTGGAAGTTATCAGCTTCGTATTCGGCTGAGGCTGACCCCCATCCAAAAGATGCTCGAATCCYGCTGTTACTCGTTCGTAACCTGGCGGAACGTTGGGAGCTGAGCCTGGCGCAGAACCACCGTCGTTCACTGGTGTCTTGACGTTATTCGATGTCTTCTCCAAGGGGGCTTGAGGAGTGGATAAAGCAGCAGATGTTACCACCTTGACGGCCACTTTGTCTACAACCGGGGAAGCCTGTTTGACAGGCTTCTCGGCAGACATCGGCAGACATTGCGATACAAGTAGCGAGTACTGCTGAATGGCTGCTGTTTGCACACAATAAATTTGTACTGCTGCGCCTGGGCCGGCTTCGGAACCACGTTGTTCTTTCACAGTCAAGCTTAGAATCGGAATGGTGACGGAAAATTCAGCAAGATAATTAATTTGAGCTCTATCCGGTCGAGATCCAAACTGCACATGAAGCACATAGATGGCGTTCTTCTTTGCATTCGCCACTACGATCAAGTTGGCCTGGGGTGCCACAGCCACCTGGTTGAAGAAAGCACTATCCACGTCATCTCCCACAGTCGAGCTCTGGAATTCCACCGTCTGGATACACTCCCACAAGACCTGGCTCCCAGACTTCGAGGGTGAAGCACTTTCTTCAGGAGCCCACAATTTCAACTCCCGATTCATCTGATATCCCTGCCAACGCCCAGTAAAATTGATTCCCTTCGATTAGAATACCAGAACCAAATAATAAACGCTATATCTATCCTTTCATTACTGGCCCAGAAACGACCCTAAGTAAAACACCGCAAATACGTGCCACCGTCTTCCCAGAAGCGAACTCCTTCAATAATATCGTTAACAGCGACCTCTCATCCGCAAACACAAGGCCGACAACTGATGGTAACGTGATCAACGACCAGTGCTGGAAAGAAAGTTTACTTACCGCAGTGAGTAGGACTGAGTGCTCGGGAATCCCAGGGGCAGACAAGAAGGCAACGGCACCGACCATATCCCCCATGTGTGGAGCGAAGGAGGACAGATAACCGGATTTATTCAGCCCCCAAACTCGCACCTGTCGAGAATTAATATTAGAAGTCCATCAGATGAATAGAGAAAGCTCAGCAATAAACGAGAACTGCTACTGCTTCTCCTGAACACCAAAAGTCTAGTCTCATAGTGCAATATAGAGTGCTCGTCAATATGATACGAGTTACCGACGCTAGAAGGGTAAAAGTATCAACGGGGAACCCAGACTTCTTTGGTTACCTGGCACTTTGAGTTCATGCAACTAGCTCGCATTACAAAATGAAAATATCTCTCAAAGCCACATGACTAACAACTAACTAACTACTGTCTACGGCACTATGAATCAAGAAAAATGCGTTTCTGACACACTATACTGGTATACTGGCTGATCTTGACGATTTCCTTGCACTGTGCACAATAAAGATGCATGGAGACAGCACAGCACTGGTTGCAGCGCTCAACACCCCCAATCCTGCTAAGCAACAAGACTACGGCCGTAAAGGCCAATGCCAGGGTTAAGTTACGAACCGAGCCATCTGCCGAAGAGGAAGCAATGTGGCCGGAGGAGAACGAGGGTATGGCTAAATCGGTCACGTCCTCCTCATGCTCGCCAATTTTACTGATGCCTTCGATCAAGTCGTTCATGTGACACACCGCCACCTTATCTACATTGAAGCCTCCGACAGGCGCGGCTTGTTGTACCTTGRTGAGATCGATTGATAGAATATACTTCCCAATGGCGACGAGCACAACGTCCTACATAATACAAAACGGATTYTCTCACTTATTGCCAATGCTCTACGCAAAGCTCCAATGTAGTCGCAARAATTGTATCTGCATTAAAGGATCTCATTGACCTCGCACACAAACATACTTTGTACTTTGACATAAGCAAACCTGACGGAGCAACAAATTCCAATTTTTAGAGACAACGAATTCGCAACCTCTACTCACGGTTGTAAGTGGAGCATATGCTCATGTACCAGATATGCCACATCTCTGCACATGCATAACCCCTACAACTTTCTAGGACCTTCCATCCCTGATGCACACAACCATATCTTAAACTGAAATTTCACAAAACACACCTGCTTTTGCCAGCAGATACGAGGATTGGTGGCTTCCCAGTTGCCAAYAAATTGAATGGCAGCGACAATGTGCTCTTGAATCAAGAATTTGCCGTCAGCAGCGCGAGACTCCACAATATGCCTCACGAATACTCGTCCATCCGTACTTGCACTGAAGATGCGATGACAGTACAATTTTACTCGACAACTCGACAAAGAAGATGTCCAGTCAATATCTTATCAAGAAAACACCAAACAAGACTACTTGAGGTGCAAGAGAAACGGTTTCAATAAGAAACCAGATTTCAAACTAATCAACCCCGCGACATCCTAGAAATTACCTGGCCAGACGATTCACGTTGTCTGCCGCAAAAGCCATATCTGATACCCTCTGCAGAAAGTGGGAAAAACAAGATAATCAGATCTAAAAAAAAATGCCGCTACCAAGAACCCCCCGATATCCACAATCAAATTGCAAGAAAAAAATCCCGGCGTATTTTAGGAACGCAACCACCGCTCGGAATACGGGTTTGCCTAGGGTTTAATTCAAGTACATTCGTATGCCCTCGAAGCAGTGCCCGCAATTCTGCATTGATTATTCGAATATGTGCCCCTCGTAAACCGTAGCAGATGTAGTCCGTGTTCACGGCTATTTGCCGTCCCAGAATTGGTGCAGGGTCAGATCCATACGTCGTAATAGGTCTTACTTCTAGCTGCGGCTGCGCTTCATCGGGCTTGCGAACATCCACGTCATAGACGATCCGCTCTCCCTTCAGTGTTCTTCCCCTGGGTAGCTTGCTGTCTTGCAATGTCTTCGGCAAAGGTGCGGAGGTCATTGGAGGAGGTTTGACTCCAGCAAATTTTCCTTCTGAAGCTGCCAACTCCAGGTCGGAGAGGCCCGTCCCCACTTCATCTTCACCACTGCCAGCGGCCACAGACTGTGTTGTCAAAAGAGCCATCAGACGAGCACCGTCCAGGGGAGAGCTCGAGGCTGGCGCTACGCCCCTATCTTGGATGATAGAAGCACTTGGCGCAGTGGACGTCGTCGACGAGGGGTGAGGTGGAATCGCGCCACTGGGAGGAAAATCGATTTGTTGAGAACTGGGAGGGCCGCTTGGATAGCCAGAAGTTGGCGGTCCGTGATCTCTCGCGAAATAGTAAGGATTTATGGATTGAGCTGATCCTTGAGGAGGGGCAGAAGCTGAGTTGAACATCGGCGGACCACCTGGAAGCGGTGGAAATGAGCTCGACTTAGGTGGAGCACTTGCGCCGGGGGGGAAGCTGGAGGGAGGGTAAGGAGATGGAGCTTGTTGAGGGTAGAAACCAGTCGAAGCAGGAAGGTGAGGAGATTGACCTTGTGGCGAATATTGACCAGGTCTCATATACTTCTGCTCAACAAAACCCCCAGGGGGTCCTGGAGCTCCCATTTTATCTCGTTAGCACTTCAATGCRACTGCAAAGTCGTACCAATTCTTGAGATACAGCTGAGCCTTCCCTAACCCGTCACCTGCCAACCAGCAAGTACACGACATCAGAACAAATTACACGATCTCATAAAGCACTTCCACCTCCGGAAGCTTCTYCCCCAAAAGACACCTTCCGAAAGATCCACTTCATAAAGACCACAATTCAGAGACGCTTCCGCGCCATTCAAAATCTCTTTACTTGGCTGTTAGTCGCCCTACGAGTATCCTACAAGGCACATCTGTACRCATGAGCCAAGACACCCGAAAACTAGTCTCTCCAACCGAGCCTAACTGATCGATTAATCACACGACACTTAACGTCACCGCCACGATACAAGTTTCATCCAGTCCCTAAAGAGCCGAATTTCAATTGAACACGACGGCGAGAATATCCGCAGCGCACAACCCCAATAACACCAAAATCTCCYCAATAAAAAAACAATCCCGCGCCACAGAAAATGCAGTTCGCGAAAACCGTTACTCCAACCAATGTCCAACCGCAGTGGAATGAAATTCAACACCACACACCAAGCACGATTACGATCAACCTCGCAATCGCAATCACAATCCCAACCAACACACACACCAACACACACACACACACACCAACACCGATCCCCAGGCCTCATCCAACCGACCAAAACCCGTGCACCCCGAACCTCAACACCCTGACATCAATTCCCCCCTTTCCTTCCCTTCCCTTCCCTTCSCCAACAAAAACTCGAGCTAAGCTTAGCCAACTAATCACACCTCCGCCTCTCCAAACCACGCATCCACCGACACCGCCTCCTCTCGATCGCTCCACAATCCTCCGGAGCATCCTCACCAAAACCAGATTCTCCCAAAACCAAACGCCTTAAACCACCACACTGAGCACCAATTCGCCGATTAACGAACGTTTAGGAACGAACTCCAGAGGCGTCATCCGTCCACTTACCTTACAACAAAATTCGGCTTCCAACGGCACCGACGGTACCGGAAGAACAGAGCAGCACCGCCACTACACTTCCTACCAGAACGAACGAACGGAAAAGCAGCAAACCAACTCGAGTGAAATGAAAGCAAAGTGCAGGGGAGAGAAACAGTAGTACTAAGAGTGTGATGAGAGAAAGGGGAAGGGGAAGGGGAAGAGGAAGGAGGAAAGAGAAGCTACGGGAAGAGAATGGGACCCTCCGCCATAGCTAGGGTTACGGGAAGGAAAAAATGGCAGAGGAGTTTCAAAGGGACGCCAGGAAGCTCTCAGAACTTCGCCATCGCCAGGAAGAAAGGAAAAGGACCGACCCCGAGTGGGCTTCTGATGAGCATTATGGCTTCACTTAGTTTTGGCTTTGGCTTTGTTTTGGCTGCCCTGGGGATTGCCAAGATTCCTTTCCTCTTTTACCTCGCCATAGCCCGGGTTGGGTTTGGGTTAGGCTTAGCTTAAKCTTTACATCCCCTTCTTGGATGATGGGCTTTGGGTCCATGTTGTGGAGATATTCCTTGTGAAATTCCTATGCTCATCATGAGTTTTCATTTGACCACCATATATTTTGGGTAGATGCTTATCATTTAACCGTTCATTTGTGTCAAGTGGAGAGAAAACAAAATGCTAATTCTTTATTTTTATCGAGATTAATATRTCATAATAACATCATTCATGAGTTGTGGAGGGGTTTTATTCAATCCTTGAAGTGCTTGAAAGTTCATGTTTTGCTAGGGATAAGTGATGAACAAAGTATTTGAGGGCAATGTTTTGGAGGTCTATGCGTAGTATGTTAGTTGTTTACAAAACAAAGGATGATGATTCAATTTTTAAAGTTTGTATTTTTTTATCTTCCCATGGTATTTGGAGGAGCATTATTCATTTTGATAGAAAATCCAATTGTAGGATCTTGCACTACACCGGTAAAAGAATGTTTGCAAGAAAACTCATAAACTTCAATTATGTGGATTGCAAGATATTTGCATTTGAAGCAAAGAAAACCGGTTTTTTGGCACCTTGTCTACTCTAGATTTTAAAGCTTTGAATCTGTTCAGCTTAAAATCTTTGCACTACACATGCTGAATTCAAAAAAATATAAAATGACATTTGAAGTGAGTTGAAAGTCTAGGAATTTTTTTTTAAGAAAAACACTTGATTTTCATTCTTAAAAAATTGTTAAGTACTAATAGTAGGTCCAAGATTGAACAAAAAACTAAATCATTAATATCTGTGAGATGGAATCAAGGCACAATGATCCCAATGGTGAGGTTGTTTTAACAAGCAAACTTAACCTTGTATAAAAAAATTGTGAAAAACTGTGAAAATTGCATTTAGATATGAATCCTATAAGTCATATTTTTACGAAGATGCGTATATTGATCACATAACAAGATTGTCCATAAATTTCTCATCACTAGTCCAAATAAAATGGATCAAATATATTTTCATGTAAACAAGAGTATTTTCTATGAGAAACAAAAGTTTGAAAATTTGTTTTGACTTTTTGTGATTTTTTCGGTTCTACAATAACAAGTCATGTTTTAAGCTAAGGGTGACAAATTTTTTGCTTATGGCACCAATTGAAATAAAAACTATGTTCCTAGAAAGTTGTGCTTTTCTATCCTCATAACAAAAAAAAAATTTTAAATCATGATGAAATTAAAGACTACAAAAGCCTAACTAAAATCCATTTTATCCCTAGAAGGGACAATGGGACCTTGGGAATTAATGAAGATTTATGTCAATAATAAAATGTACTAGTGCAAGATAATAGAACTTAAAATTAGACCACCAAACATAGCATACGTTTTTGGAACAGTGCAATAATAAGCTACAAATTTTCAAAGTATTAAAAATCGACGTATTCAAATTGATCCTAGACTATGCTCTTTACAATGTAGGCATGGAATCATATTAGTGGTCTCTATTATATCATCGTTTAAGTATCTTGACATCAATGGAGTCCGACAGCAACAAGTGTAGAGCAAGGTTGGTACTTATTTGCCAAATATATTTCATTTTTAGAAAACAAGATTCAATCAATACTAAAAATATAATTATTGTGCAAGTTTTTTTCGTATGAATTCTTTCTTGAAATTTTTTTCCACCAAACCTATTTCATAGTACATTATTAGGTGTGTGTTGAATAGAAGTGTGATAGAGTGCATGAGGAGTGCAAGAAAGAAATAATGCATAGATACTGGTAGTATGTGAAAAATTATGTGAGAAAAATGTGGAAGAGTACATGAAAGAGTGTTCAATTCCAATTCCTTTACTATTAAGCAATATAGTGATTCATTTTCACAGGTCAAAAAAGTGTGTGGTTCTATTTGTTGAAGTTCTTGAAATGCATAGTCTATTTGCCACACTTCAACCAAAGAAAAACCGTAATCAATTTATATCATCTGGGTCCATGAGGGCATACAGTTAGCGTCTTCATAGTCGAGGTAGCGTAATGTCCACAAATTGTGTTGACGCGGCAAGCTTTCAAGTTGTGTTGATGCGGCAAGCTTTCAAGTTGTGTTGATGCAGCAAGCTTTCAAGTTGTGTTGACGCGGCAAGCTTTTAAGTGCTAAAAGACCACAAACTCTTCGAAAGTTGTCTTTCATGCTTGCCATCTCCTTACTCATGTGACCTATCGTACAGTGTGAACATTCATTACGTACACCATGATGAAAGGTTGCAATCGGAAGGGTCATGGATTCATCACACCTAAGTAACTCCATAAAAAAACTAAAAAAGCCACCCTATTCTTTTTATTTAGACTATTTGAATTCAAAATTGGATTCATTTAAACCAAAATTAATGGAAAATGATAAGGTTGACAATAAGATGTCATAAGATCATTCAAATCCTAGTATACATATTATAGTGTATCATCCATCACCTATATAGATGTAACACAACTTTAGTTGAGCTAATCAAAGAGGAATATTGTGGTATTATATTGACCTTTTGATCTTAGTGGAATAATTTTATTCTTCTCAGAGATTAGATTTTTCCCAAATTTAGTGATTTACCAATAATGCACTTATTAAATTCCTCCATATTAYTTTTGCAATCTTTCATAGTTGAATTATTCTTTATTTTAAAMCAACTCAAAGGCCTCAAAGTATTAAATAAATRWTTTCAAGTTAATACTTTTCTTATAGATGAAGAAAATGTGCATTTTTACCTTGACTTAAGATAATTGCAATTTAATGACCACCTATTACAACTCTTTACTTTTTAGATTTATATATTTTTTAATTTATTATTATTCCAATACAAAACAACAACTTAATAAGGACTTGTTTGAAAATTTTAAATATTTATTGATCAATAAAACTTTGCCATCCATCAACTATACAAATAAGGTTTCCGTAACCAAGGAGGATCTTTTTAATGTGTTTAGATTTCAAAATATAAGAATTGGTTGATTTTTAATATTTTTAATGAAAAAATTGTATTATTTCTTAATTTGTAAAGAACAAAGTTCTTTTTTAATGTCAAATTTTGTCAATGATTAAACTAAAATAATGGGTTTATATTTACTATTCAAAGCCAATTAGAACAATGTGCATGACAAGTAGTTTAAAATTCCTTGATGCAAGGCATGATTTATTTTTCCATTGGCATATTTTGTTCCAACCATTGTAGCTTCAAGTATGATTCATTTCAATCTCCATAGATATAAAAGTGACCACTTTAGGCATTTGAAAGCTAATTGACTTTTTAAAATTTTGATATGATTCATTCCAATCCMCATAGATTTGAAAGTGACCACTTTGGGGCCACATTCAGCCACTCGGGGGATAATTTACCTTCAAGTCAGAAAGAGACAAAATATCCTTGTTGGATTCTACATTACTCCTTGATGTAATGGTCTCTTGAGTATTGCAACATACTAACATTGTAAATGGAGGTTCTTGTCACAAGAAACAAACAAACAAACAGAACATTATGTAACACTTTACAAGGTTCCCCAAGTATCCCATGACAATAGATTAGTAGTGTGAATGTAAGATCTTTGTCACCAAAAAAACACAACATTTTGTAATACTTAGTTACAAAGTCCTCTAACCCGGCCCAATCCAACAATATTGAAGACCAAGAAATATAGTCAGCCAACAATAGTCCAAATCCGAAAGCACGCATTCAATAGATTTCTGTCAATAGATAGTTTTCTTCCAGGTTCACGGTTAAGCTTATTAATGTAGTCTACTTTTAAAGTGCCCATGCTCTAAAAGCGATCAAGCTACATAGGTACATTTTGCTTTCTTCAATGTACGAGCAGTGTACATTTGAGGAGGTGGTCGCTTTTTGTGACCATTGCATCACAACTTCAAAAATTTCTAACTAATTCCTTGAAGGTCCGAAAAATATGAAACAACTTGGGTTAGATGCCAATTCCTTTTTTCTTCCTATGAAAATTTACTGAAAATTGTTTCAAGGAGTTTAGCTTCCCTGAAAAAGCAATCAGCTCTTTAATGGTCGCTTTAAGAGCAGTCTACCTTAGAGTTTTCCAAAATCACAAAGAAATTTTTAAAAAAATTAAAAAAATTGAAAAATTGAAAAAATGAAAGGGATGTCTGACAATGAAGGAGACATCCAATGCAATCATGATGAGTCCTCTCAGAGAATGGGAAATTCCCCAGCAAGCAGTTTAACAATTGGTCCAATCTTCATGAAGAAGGGTATAAAATCCAATACTTGAATTTATTCTAATACAAACAATCTCTATAGTTTATGTCCTCACAAAGAATCTAGTAATAGAAAAAAGAGGACACTTAATTACTCTATTAAACAATACTCTAATCTTCCTAATGGCTTAACCTTGTAAGAATGCTACATTTTTAAAAAGTCTAATGGATGAATTCACTATTAACTATAAAAACAAAAATTGCATCTATTGGTTCAATAATTGGAATGTTTAGGTGACTACCTTGCACATAGGGGGTTGCGTCTTTCTACTATTAACCTTGCAAGGATGGTTGTGGACATTAAATGTCTGATAGATGACTTCACCTAAGTTGTAGGATGGAAAAAAATACTTTTTCATCCGTAATATTTTTTTGGAAGATGCTTGAGTAACTTTTTAGTGAATGTTATTGGAAATTCCTTCATTACAATATTTATTAGTGATTTTTTTTTTTATTGAAAACAAATGGAGTTCCATTGATAAGTGACTTTTCTAACGAGAAAGATGCTCATTCCATGGATCACACTTGTAGTGTATTTTGGCCATTTCTTGTTATTTACTCTTGATGTAAACTTTAGCTACAAAATCAATGTTTTTTGAAGTTGAGTCCAACTTACGAATGAAGCTTATCACTATGCACTTTCTACTCAAAGTGAAGATATTGTAAAATTCATAATGTTCAAGATTTAATAGCAATATGAACTCAAGGCCTATAACCATGGTTTAGTAATTTTTTAATTTTATAGTGACACGATAACTTTGTTTTACACCATGACATTATGTAGTGTAATATACATCTATGGTGAAAATTCCAGACCTTTCAAGTACATTTTGTATTTAATACATATTTCTTCAATTTAACAAAAAAATATCACAACAATTTTATATTTTTTTCAAATAATTTGAATGTTTCATGACTTATAGTACACACATGATTTCATCTTTGAAAAACAAAAATAAAATTTTTCATTTACATCTAGTTGCAAAATGGCAAGAAATAGAGTCGAGACTTGAAATCAAAGGGCATAAGCCCTCTTGGGCTAAACTCCGATGCAACGTTGGACAAAAATGTACTGGAAGGTCCACGTCACCTGCCCATCACTGTAGTCTCCCCCACATCCAAAAACCGGATACCATCACAAGATCCGGGTATATCCCTCCCATGTCCTCAACCCGGGTATGATCCCATCGTGGCGCCCCCTCTGACGCCCGCTCTGTCGACGCGAGAGTTCGGCAGCTGGCCCGAACCGGCCGGGAATCGGGCTCCGCTCCTCCTCCTCCTCCCTCGCTCTCCGATTCCTTTACCACCACTCACGATCCTCCTGATTCTGTTTGTCGCATTCCTTCCATGGAGATTGACGATTCTTCGGTTTACTGTTATTGCAGTAGCAGACTGCGATCTTGCTCTCTCGCAGCCCCAAGAGCCTAGGCACGGAGGGGCCGCACACCATGGAGCTTTGCTTGTGATACATTCCTAGTGTCAGTTATGGCGGGGGCTCGGATCTTGGACTCCTGGCGTCGCCAGATTCGGCAGCACCTTCGTTGGTAAGGGCGTCAGTCTTTTCTTGGGGTTGRGGTTTAGGCGGCATTGAGTTGTTTAGGTTTGGGGTTTAATCGGGATTCGAATTATTAAATTTTGGGATTTTTGKACTTCGGGTGTGGGTGTTATTCGAATTTTTCAGGTTTTGGGTTTTAGGGTGTAGTTGTCGTTTGGATTGTTCAATTTTGGRACTTAGAGTGGGGTGTCGGGTGTGATTCGAACTTTTCAAATTTGGGGGTTTTAGGCTTTGGGCGTCGATCGGATTGTTCGATTTTGGGATTTAGGGTTTAGGCGTCATTGGAATGCTCAATTTTCTGGATTTGAGGTGTAAGCGTTTTTCGAACTGTTAAGATTTTGGGATTTCCGGTCTGTGTGTCTTTCAATTTTTTGGGATTTAGGGTTTGGGTGTCTCAGATTGTTCGGTTTAGGGGTTAGGCGTCATTCCCATTGTTTGTTTTTTCCCTTCCGGTATTTGAACCTTTGAGATTCATTCCCTTTATTCCCTTTGCAGGCTTTTTCCCCAGAATTCTGAGGATCTCTCTTTCTATTCCATTTTTGSGATATTCTGCATGTTCTTTTAAAATTTATATCGTCTGGTGTTGGTTTTGATAGCCCTTCTGGCGATGGAGTGGTTATTGCACCCCTCGGCATGCCTTTCTTCCGCAACCAAGGCAAAACTGTGGTTGTAAGGAGTACTAGTTTCCTGAGACCATTGCTAAAACCTACCAAATCTGCTTTATGGCAACCGGTCGCTCAGCACTCCACAAACATTGCCACCATTCAAGCRCGTGGGTTCTCCTCAATCTCGAGAACTTCATGGATGTATACCACATCTTCTACTCTCCGTAACAAAACTCTCCAATGTAGAGTCAAAGAATTGCAATGTGAAGTGCTGCACGAGTTCAAGCAAATGTGGAAGTCCACCAGTGTGGACTTGCGAGCACTTASACTTGACAGTCAGATGGCTTGGCAGCATCGTTACTCTGGCGTCTTTTTCCATCGTTCCCTTCGGAAACTGGCCACAGTTGCTAGCCTTGCCTGTGCACGTTCCCAAGTAATCCCACGCATCATCGCCGTCGTTCTCGGCGAGGCTACTTTAGCTCACCAAAGTGCTGCATCAGGAGGCGACTCTTTCCCACTTCGCTTAGAATCCAATCAACCTCATCATCCTGCTTACATTCTTTCGTTTCTATTCTCTTTGATAGAGTTTGTCATACTAGTCATCCGTGCTACCTATCTAGCAGTTTTGTTTACCCCTGCAGTCATTTTAGCCCCGTTTGCTGATTCATGTGGAGTCAGATTCCGAAAGAGATGGATCTCGTTAGTGCACTTCTCCCTGGAGAATGCAGGTGCCGCGTTTATTAARTGGGGGCAGTGGGCAGCTGCACGACCTGACTTGTTTCCACGAGATCTTTGTGCGGAGCTCTCGACGCTGCATAGTAAAGCCCCTGCTCATAAATACTCTAAAACGAAGCAGATTATTGAAGGGGCGTTTGGCAGGAAGATTGATGAGATTTTCGAGGATTTTGAAGAAGAGCCGGTGGCGTCTGGGAGTATTGCTCAAATTCACAGGGCAGTTTTACGGTACCGGTATCCTGGACAAATGTCGAAACCCATGGTGGTGGCAGTGAAGGTGCGGCATCCGGGGGTTAGCTCGGTCATAAGAAGGGATTTCACTATCATCAATTGGTGTGCGAAAGTGTCCAATTTGATTCCGGGATTGGCTTGGCTGAGGCTTGACGAGAGTATACAACAATTTGCAGTCTTTATGTTGACACAGGTACGTCGGATGCCTGCAATGCTTATGAATAGTACTTGCTGGCTTAGTTGTATTATAATTCATAAGGGTTGATCAAAAACAGTGATGAATTTTTACTCTCTGGACGATTGTTTTGCTGCTCTTTATCACAAGTACTGGGAGGTTTACATTCAAGAGAGTCGTTTACTTTTGCCTAGCTCCTCGATACATGCGTCACAGAAATGCACATTCTCAGCATTCTAATATAACGTAGTATTATAACTGCTAAAGGACCAAGGATTTTCGGCTTTAGAATGAGCAGTTCGATTGATCGTATTACGATCATATCATTTAAATGGGTTTAAGTTATATGTCTTTAGAGTGTGTGAAGAACATGGCATTTGTTGATKCGAAAACAAAATAAAATTGAACAAATGTATGACTTACTCAAATCTGCTGAAGAAACATGACGTCCAATTTGGGGGATATGCTAGTCTCCTGGATTTTGAGTTGGAACAGTCTTCACATGCTCCAACTTGCACCTGTGATGGTTCGATCCTTTCTGGTAATTGTTGACTGGAGGATTTGTATGGCAGGTTGATTTGGCAAGGGAAGCTGCTCATCTAAGTCGTTTCATTTACAACTTTCGCAGATGGAAGGACGTTTCATTTCCGAAGCCGTTGTATCCTTTGGTACATCCCGCCGTTTTGGTAGAGACTTTTGAGCAAGGAGAGAGTGTAGCACGATTTGTGGACAGGCGTGGCAAAAATCGCCTGAACAGCGCTCTGGCATCAATTGGAACTCATACGTTGTTGAAGATGCTCCTTGTAAGGCATTACCTGTCCCTTTGCACTTGAKCTCCCTGTTTTCGAAAACGTCTCTCCTTCAAAGCTCCAAATTGTGTTCTATTCTATGGACTTCATGTTGGCTTTGTTTATAGTTTCTTGCTGTCTTGTCAGGTGGATAACTTCATTCACGCCGATCTACACCCTGGCAACATCTTGGTGCGTATTGAACCTGGAGCTCCCAACAAGCAGCTGTTCAAGTCTCGCCCTCATGTCGTTTTMCTGGATGTGGGGATGACTGCAGAGCTGAACGTTCAGGATAGGTCTACCTTGTTGGATTTCTTCAAAGCAATTGCTCAGAAGGACGGCAGGTTAGCGGCTGAGTGTACACTCAAATTTTCACGGGCCCAGAGTTGTCCAGACCCAGGAGCCTTTATTGACGTAAGTTGACGCAATCACTCTCGAATGTCAGTAGCAGATATAATGTATTATGGTCTWTTTTTCGTTTCATGTACCTGCAGACCTTTATTTTTGGTTTTCCTGATTCTCTTCTTCTTTTCAGTACTTTATTGGGGACTACAGTTTCTGGTTATCTCTTTCACGGTTCTTTTATAGGGGAACTTTTGTTTCCTCGTGGTATCGATCTCCTCATAGTCCACGAAGAATACTGATTGGGTTAATACTAGCTCACTCGTTACAGTTTCTCTGAAAGTCTTCTCTTGTGAATCATTACTCGAATCCTTGAAGGTGTGCTGAGCGTTCACGGTTAATTGCCACGAAATATCATTCGTTCCCTGATTTATTTTAGAAGTTTGAGTCAATATGTCCTCTCTTGAAGCATTGCTGACATAGTTGGGTTGACATTTGTGGGTGGTTGCAACAGGAAGTAGGCAAGGTTTTCCAGTTTTGGGACACAGAGGAAGGGGATTCTTTGCATGCAGGGCAGTGCATGCAAGAGTTACTGGAGCAAGTCCGGCGTCACAAAGTGAACATAGATGGTGACGTATGTACTGTTATGGTGACCACCCTTGTTCTTGAGGCAAGTTTATCCAAACACTTGTTTTCATGTTCGTCATGCCTACAGTTGACCCTGTGTCGTGTGTGTACAGTCAATTTTGTAATACTGTTTTGGGCACAAATATTGATTCTCTTAATTATTGCAATTTTCTCTTCCTCAAAATCTACATTGAGTATTATCTAAAACGTGCTACAGAAAACAGAATTCCTCCTTGCTGAGTCCCCCCATTTAACTGTTCCACTCAAGCTATATGTTCATGACATTTACACAGCCTTTTGTCCAATGCTTATTTTACAAAATTACACTCGTTTCTACTCTTTTTTTTTCCCTGTTTAATTCCACTGCTACATACCTAACAAATCATGTCATGGTGGATTCTCCAGTTTACTTTCTCGAATTTATAAATGAGCTACAAATAATAATGCTTTTTTTTGTTAAAATTTCTCTCGGAAGTTGATTTTAGATTATTTAACCAGCTTTGAAAATCGTTGTTCAGGGTTGGCAGCGGAAATTGGACCCTGAGTTTAACATCATGGATACCCTGCGTCAACTGCTTTTCAAAGCGGATTGGATCAAGACATTGACCTACACAATGGATGGAGTCATGGCGCCTTGATGTGAAAACAAAACAATTTTGTAGGCCTTTTTCATTTGGGTCCTTGCGCCCTCATTTGGTGATTTATAGAAGTCCCCAATATTGTTGGTGGTTAATGATTTTGCTCCTTCATTTAGTGATTTATAGAAGTCCCCAATATTATTGGTGGTTAGTGATTTTGCTCCTTCATTGATGGTAGGATAAATCTTAGTAATACAAAGCCTAGTGTTTGGTGCTTGGTGGCAAGGTAATTAAACCTATTTCCAACCTTTTCTTTGATCTCGAGCCCTACATTTTGGACCCATTTCCAACCTATTCATAATCTAATTAAAGTGAAGTTTACTTATTATTTGAGATATTGGTGAACTCTCATTCTTTGGATTCTTTAGCTATTGATATTGATGAACTCTCATATTTTTTTGAATAAGAGATTTAGACAAGTCTAGAGACATTAATACAAGTCTAATTGTGTATTACCTTTTTGCTTCAAATTTTTTTCAAATTTGAAAAACAAAATATTTAGATAATTTTTTTCCACTAGGTTTTTCCACTAATTTTATTTAATAGAAATTAATTGAATGGAACTCTTGATAATATAGCGTAGACAATTTCTTGAAAGGTCAAACATTAATTTTCATGCCCCCCTTCCCCCTGAGTTTACACAATGTTTGTTCAAATACCTTTTCATTCATTTGAAAAAACACTTGAATACTTAACACTAAAATATTTGAGAAAATCTTTTTGTGTCCTTTGGATGATTTCAAAGAAGACCTGGAAGATGGAAAAAATTGTTTTTTCATCCAAATTTTAGGGGGAGTTGTTTGGATCCAATTTCAATGAAAGATGTTGTATATTCTTTTCTTGTGATTTTTTTTGACTTTTCTATATAAAAAATTGGCAAATCCATGGATGAGTGTAGTGTATTTCTTTTACTTTTCTATATAAAAGATTGACAAATTTGTGGATCACTATGTACTCTATTTTTTGACTTTCCTGTATTAGAAATTGGCAAATCCATGGATCACTTTTTGACTTTACTCCACATGCTTGTTTGATTCATTGGATCTAAATATAAGCCATTAAATTTTTTTTCTTTAAATTTGACTCAACTATTAAAATGAAGCTTATTAAGTCTAGTTTCTACTCCAATTTGAAATTTTCTTGAAAAATTCCTAAATTTGAATGTTTTTTAGATAATGCAATAAGTTGTTGCGTTTCGAGCTTTGGACCAATAAACAGAGTGATGATTTACTAATTTTAAAATGATACAATAAAATAATTTGCACCATAGTGTTCTACACTACTATGTACACATGTGAAAAAAAAATTTAAGCATATATTGTATTTGATTTGAATTATTTCCATTTCTAATTGAAAATTCACAATAATTTTAAACAATCGCTAAGAAATATGAAATTTTTATGAGTTATGATAGATATGMAATTACATAATTGAAAATACAAACAAAGGAAGTTAAAGATTTGAAAAAGTAGATAAAGGTCAATCCTTTCAAGGTTAAAAAATTACCTTTCTTTATTGACCATTTTGATTAAACTCAAGTAAATAATGTATTGAGACAAATGTATAGGCAAGAAATGTACAAAAAAATGAAAAGTAAAAGATTTAAGTACTATAAGTGAACAAAGATAATAGTACTTAACCCTTGAAGGCCTTACCATTACTAGGGCATATACTAGATATCTTATTAAGTGTGCCCTCATTAACTTTTGTATGTTTCAACTTCAATGAATGATTTTATCATGTTGTACTTAAGAAGACTTTGGTGGAATCAAGTCTAAAAGAATGACTGAACGTTGTTCTAGCAATTTGGTGCTTGAAATTGGAAACTACTACTCCCGAAGATCTCATCAAAATTATTTTTCTTCCAAGGTTACACGTAGAAGTTTGAGTTAAAGATTGAAAGGCAAAAACCAAAGCTTAAAAAAGATATCCAATATAAATTGAGGTGCCTTCTATAGTTCTATTTTTAGAAAAAAGGGGACCTCTACAAAAGCTAAAATTATTATAGAAGTGGTTAAGTTATTTTCATAAATAATATTTATTATGGTTTGATAAAGGAGTCTAGATTCATTGGAAAACCATTAAATTAACGTCTTAAAATCTTATTATTTGATTCAATTTTCTTCATAATATACTTTCGGTCAATAATTTTGAATTTTGTAAGATTATGAGTTATATTGCTCTTATAATATAACTACATTGCTAAAACCTTCAAAATTTTAACTCAAAAGTTTTCTTTTTTTCAAAATTAATGAATGATTAGTGTGCAAACAAAGACATTTTAATCTTTATTTTAAATGGGATAGATGTCACCCAAAAGTCATCATGATGCTTGTCAACATCATGCATGTATATTATCCCCCCCTTTATAAAATACAACTTAAAAAAATAATTTTATGATGAACATGAAATAAAAATTGTAAAATATTTATCCAATGATCATATCTACAAAATTAGATCGACTATTGTTGTATTGCACTAACTGATACTCTACAATAAATTCTGAAATTGAAAATTTAATTTTTTCTTAGTAAAATTTACAATAAATCCAATATTAGTATTTTGTATAGGATTTGTATATTTATTTAGATTTCACAATGTTTTGTTCAAATTATGGTGATTATTTGTGATTTTTATTTTACTTATTACCCAAGTTGTTTTTGAAGGATCATTTTTGCAGTTTTTKAGTTTGTACATACTTATACCCTTTGAACTGTATAAAATCTTCAAAAATGATTTGTGAAATTTTATATTATAAAATGTCAGAAGACTAAACCTAAAATATATAGGTGTTTAGTTGGATGGAGAAACAAAGATTATATATGTTCAAAAAAATGTTTGTATTCTTTATTTGTTTAAATGTTTTATTTTTAGGCTTTCCAAAGTAGATATGAATAACAAATAATGAATAGGAAATATTTATTACTAAAATTTTCAATTTGTTATCAATTTATATTCCAGGATAGTAWTCTCTAATTACAAAAKGATATGAACATKYGGTCTACTCTATGATTGTATTTTACCATTATATATAGATATGAATTTATAAATATATTTTCACATCCCAATATTTTCAAATTTATAAAAACAATATTTMTTTATTACATATAGAAGACCTATGATTTTATTTGTGAAAAAAAAATACAATAACACATTCAAATATAATAGCAAAATTGAGCATCCAATGTAAAAATTTGAAGTTTGAATAAAAAAATGATTTGTCGGAGACTCATTCCTTTGGCATTAATGCTTATTAACGTATATCTAATAAATTTTTCTAAGAAAAACTGATGAAAAGTTTTAAGAAACTCACACTTACCAAAAGTAGATCACCAAATAATGACAAAATGATGTTATTTTACAATTCTACCTGCACTTTTTTAGAAAGGCATGCATTCAATGATTTGGTTAAGTGGGTTTTAGCATATAAGATTAACTAGTAGTACAAATTTTGCCATATTTGCAACAACCACCCGTTGTATATATAAAAATGATGTTTTTCTTAGTTTGTTGGAACTAAATTTTTAACCCTACAGTACTTCCAATATTTGAATGAATATTTGTAATAATRAAAACGTTACCATTCATTTGGTTGAAAATGTAGCATTGTGCACTCATATTAACCCCCAAAGGACCATTGACCGTACACAATGATCTTTGGTAGGTGCATATGAAGTCATTTTTTTACGGATGTTCTTAAAATTATGACATAGGGTGTGAAATTGTACGATTTTTGTGACAATACAATTTTTTCCTTGGTCGGGAGCTCGGATTAAATTTATACTACAATAAACTTTTTGAGTAACCCGGGCAGCTTTGGTAGCATGTGCAAAACTCCTCTAATAATAATGAATATGATAGGGATGTAACTTACATGATACAAGATGCAAATGTTAAAAATCTACGTATAGTGCTAAAATCTTACTTGAGTAATTCAAGTGTGTTTGCTGTATTAGGCAGGATCTAAAAATAAAAATTCTTCTAACTTTAGACATCACAATCTTTCAATTTGTGTGATCTGAGTTTTTGAAATTTACTCCACACAATCCCATAGTATTCTAGTTCAAATGTTATGGTTGAATTTTGAAAAAGAAAACAATCAATTTTTTTCATTGCCCTAAAAAGTAGCAAGTTTTCAYAATTTGATACCAAAATGTGTTTAGGTCCTTTGGGGTTAAAGTTACACTTTTACAAGCCATAATTTTAATTCAATATAGCATTGTAGTTGTGTATATATTAAAAGAAGTTGGAATAGAAAATGAGGATGTGATTTCCAATACAATAAAATTTCAAGTTTTTGTAAAAACCACTCCAAAAATAATTTAATTTTAATTTTACAAACATAACATGACACAATCCACTTCATTTTTGTTTCAGGAGTTGAAATTTTCATAACCTTGTCTATTTCCTGTTATTTAAATATGTAGGATTTAGGAAAAAAAAAAGGTAATTACTTCACCAATTCTTTCTATGAAAAAATATACTAAAAATCTTCAAGATAACAATAAAGATAAATATTAATTCTTAATTAATTTTAGCAATTACAATTTCAAAATAATCAATCAACTTCAAATTTCAATTATGACATAATTTTTCTAAAACATATTTATGAATTTCTTTTTACTAAATCTTCTAAAATTACTATTTATGCCAAATAAATTTCATAAGAAAAAATTCAATATTATCACCAATCTTTGTTGATACAGATTATAAAGCAATATGTAAGTTTCAAATTTCATGTACAATATATTAATAGGCATCTCTTTTTGTTTTTTTATATTGTCTTCATTGATTTAAGTACTAAGTAAATATTATTTGAATTAACAAAACTTATTCTTTAAACATCCTTTAATTAAACCATGAGAACTATTTGACCTTGAAAACTTACACTTTATATTTACAGAATATCTCACGATTCTATTTAAGAAATTTGAACAATGCAAATTTGGACCAATCACAAACAAAGTTGAAATATTTTTTTTTAAAGTATTAATAATAAAAAAATTTAAAACATTTGATTAAAAAATAATCAAAATATGAAGCCTTGAAAATGATTATTTTCTTCTACATTGAATAGGGGTTTTAAAGGGACCAAACAATTAAAGGGACTTATTGTGGAAAACCGCATATGCTTGAAATGTGATGTACAACCCCTCAAACACTTCATTAGCTATTGATATACAACAAAGATAGATGTTTGTATAGTGTGGAATGTTGATTAATTAGTATGTGTCCCCAAAATATCCCTATTCAATGTAAAAGGGTGAATTATCATTCATAAAAAAATATAGTTATTTCAAATACAAATCATATAGCATAATAGTACCTATATGAGACATTGGATTGGAAACCTCAGAAGGATACTCTAATAGATCTTTGGTCATATTATCCGTTGTTGATTGTAATGACATAGCTTGTTGTAACAACGCCCTATTAAATTTCAATACTCAAAATAGTGAAAATACTAATATACAAACAACTATCTAAGTTTATATTTTCTTGAATAAAATAATAAATATTGTACTAGTAGATGATTCTAACCATTTCTGGTGAAAATATACTTACATTGACTCTTATAATATCTTTTGGAATATATTTGAAGTAAACTTTGTGGTATATTCATATTTTTTATTATCATTATAATGTACAATTTTTTGAAAAATTTAAAATTTATTACCAAATTTATACTCAAAATCTTCAATCAATTTTTATTTTTGATTAAATGAATACAATTACAATATACCAATGTACGATTTTTGTTTAGACTAGAGGGTACAAAATATCTTTTAACCTTTGATGATATATATAAGTATAATTTATAGTTCTTATATGGTCATATCCTTTTATATGAACTAGAAAAATTCTTAAATTGAACCTTCTTCTTAACAATAAAAAAAATAATGAAAAAAACATTTTTTTGGATTTAAAATGTTGTATGATTGCATTGTATGTAAAATGTATAGTTTGTGACTTCAAATGAGTATTGACACAATGTAATAAACTTGAATCTCTTTTCAGACTAAAAATTATCATTTAAGATAAGTTTTTTACAATGAATCTTTCTAAATAACAAGCCTTCAAAAAAACTTATTTTTATATACTAGCGCTAAATTTAAGATAGAAATAAAATAAACTTTTTCAATTAGGCAAATGTTTTAAGTTTAATCATATTGGTGCTTCTTAAAGTACACTATAGGAATCATTTAAACTTGATTTCTAAATTCGATGGTCTTGGTTAATAATTTTCGTTTCAATTATGTTTTTTATCAATAGAAAATTGAAAAAAAAAAAGCATACTATCTTTGACAAAGTTGACACCTACTAACTCTAACAAAGTTGACATCCAATGGATGGACAATGAACATTTTTGGAAGCAATGTGTGACAAATAAATGTCATCCAGACATGTTGAAAATGTAACTTTAATTTATTTTTTGAAGACGCAACTAGCTTGATCACTCAATGCTTCATGATTGTAGTGCAAGGTTCTAATTCACTGCATGTTCAAAAATAAGATTTGCATATTTTTATGTGTAAAAAATTTATTTTGCCTTAAAATTTTTCAAATCTACATTTTGCCCTTACCAATACGTTTTTTGGAAAGTTCAAAGATTTTTTTTTTCCCATCAAGTTAGTTTGGAAAAAATGTAGGGGTTTCATTATTCACAACATTTGATGTCATAGGTTTAAATGCAACTATTTTTTATATTAGAATTAGAATTGTGGAAGAGTAAGTTGGAAGAGTGGCATACGTGAATAAAACTTGGCGTTGTTTTAATGTGAAATTTGAAATGTTTGAATCCTCTTCTTTTCTTGGAGTAGGTTTGGCACTATACATGGAAAATTCAAATAATGAAAATTTGAAATAAGATAGGGGGATTAATGAATATTTAATTCAAATTTAATCCAATCACCTTAAATTTTTTTACAAAAATGATGTCAAAATAAAAATATCTACTTCTCAAAGTCTACAATAAACTCAATTTGCCCATGAGCATGAACAAAAACAACATTTTGAAAGTAATAGGTCGAATTCTAATCAAACTTTTGTCTACCTTGTTGTGATACTTTCAATAGGAAGTTTTGCAATTCTTTCCAACTCAATGTCTTCAAGACATGCATATAGAAATTTGATGGCCTCGCTTTGAAGCGTAGCTTCTACATTCTGAATGATAAAAACATGAAGCTCTTAAATATTARTAACAATTCAAAGCTCTTCTTGTAAAAATTGTGAAAAAGATTTTAGTATAAGTTTTAGTATCAAAATTTACTTTTGAAATGGATTCAAAAGATAAGAAAATATCAAAGATGCACTAAAACATTTCACAACATAAAATCATGGATGAAATGCATGAATATTACATCATATATGCGTAACATGTCACCAATTACACAATACAAGTGTATTCATTTAATTACACAACATTGTTTACAATTTCATRTGCATTTAGGCCATTTAGCTTGTGACTTTCAAGTTGCATGTAYAGGTATCAATAACATTTTGACAATACTCCATTTTAGATAAAAGTGACACAAACTACCAAAAAGTAGTCTARATTTCCAAAAATGTRAAGATGAATTATAATCCAACTTAGGCAATGAATTTATTGAAAACCAAGTTCTTTTATTTTGAATTAATTATATCTACCTCATTTGTTGAAAGGAATTTTTGAAAAAAAATGTTTATCAAAATTGAAATCTTTTATCACACATGGATGAGCAACTTTATTATTTATGATATAGGGTCAATTTACAATTTATACACAAATTGAGTTTTGGCTTTGCACCTTTAACAGGTTCAAAAAATAATTGAAAAGTACAAAGCAAGAAGATAGTTTTCAACCATTTAGGCACTTATTGAACTTTGATTATCAAATTTGTAGCAATTTCTTAAGACATGAGAAAGTATAATAGTAGGAATAGAGAATATTGAACTCAACACATTCATTCCTTAGGATTTGGTGAGAGAATGAAGAATTTTGAATTGTATCACGCACCTCGTTTTGTGGCTTTGAGTCTAATTGGTCAATATCATTCCAAGTGCCTTTGGGTTGTCCAACATTCTTCATCTCTTGCACTGCTCTTATTCTACTGGTATTTGTTAAAAGCTTGTTTGCTTCTGCTCAAAAAATTATAAAAAATACATATGACACTCTTAGAAAAATATGCTCTATTGAGAGCATTGAAATCAAACTTGTTGAGAATATTAACCCYTAAGTGGTCTACACTATGTTTTGCTTCTTAGAGCATTTACCATAGTTTTATATACAAAAAATTCCATAGAACATTTGAATTCTCTTATTTGATTGAGTATTTTGGTGTAGTAAGAAATGATTATGATTACGACCATGCAAATTTTGTATATATTTCTTGACTTTGTTGAACATGCCTCAATTAGCTATTCAAGCAATATACCCCTCAAATGCAAAGAATTACCGTATACAAGGATTTCAACTACATTTTGAAAAGGTCTCCAAAACTCAAAGTTTATGGTCAATAGGAGTACACTAAATTATCCACTGAAAAAATGTAGTATGATTCTCCTACAGCCTCCTAAAAAAAACAATAGCCGTTGATTGGTTTTGGAAAAAAAAAATGCCTATACTATTGATTGAATGAGGAATCTATGGCATCTTAGCCGTCAATCACAATCCGACAGATATGGATACATAAGATAGATACAGAATATGGATATGCAATAGGAAGTACATACAAAATTTATACAAAAACACTTACAAAAATGTATATGGAATATGGAAATGGCATTAATCCATATCAATTGTTGACCCAATGGGTCTTGGAAAATACAAGATTGTGGGGATGAATGAGGTTCAATGGGAGGGAGAAATGAAATAATTCCAATGGAGAGGGGATTGAATAATAAATTGTCTAAAATCTATTGTCTGAAAACCCCTCCTCTCATTATCCCCTTAAACTTACATACAACTTAATATGGGTTGAAATGATATCATTTTCAGTAAAAATCCCAAATATTTTGTCCAACTAAAAGATCGTTTTGGGATAGAGGAGATAACTTTTATTTACCATAGGACACCAACATATAGATACTCCTTAGTACAAAAATGATACATGTTAATAGATCAAACCACCTCAAGTAGTCCAAATTTCCAGACCATACATTTAAATGTTCAATATTTTTTTAAATATTGGAAAAACCAAGTGTTGATATCTCTAAAAAGCGACACACACAGATCTTACAACCAAGCGGTGTAGCTACTTCTTGGTGTGTCTTCAAAAAGGCGATGGAGGCTCCAATGGAAAGGGTTTACAACCAAGCGGTGTAGCTACTTGTTGGTGTGTCTTCAAAAAAACTCAAGTCCTGGTGATGTTGTGAAGGTTGTCTGTCTACGCATTAGAGAGCAGACATCTCCATGTGCATTATCCCCTTGCAAATGATTGCAAGTCAAGACTGGCAAGGCAAGACCTATAGTCGATTGTGTCACAAGAATGTGCGAAGAAGTGGATTCTCTCAAGCGTTACAAAAACAAGATTATTTTGGGAATCTATAAGTTTCAACAATAGGATCAGCAATCCGATGGCAAGATCGGTATTCTAGCTCTTCATTGCAGATTTCGCATCCTAATCAAAACATGAAAATTGCTCAATAAGCATGTCTTTCTTTCATTTGCTAAGAACGTGGTGTGTGTAGGTATGGAATACTATTTAGACTCCGACGTTAACCTACAACGTTGACGTCAGCCCTTTAGACAACAACTTAAACCTAAATCTATTGCCTACACCCGCTACTACTACCCTACGCCCCTCCAATGAGGTATATAAATCGGACCCACCCCTCACAAACTACCTCACAAACTCCTCTTGAGCTCCACTTCTTTCAAGCTAAATGCTTAGGCGCCATTGTTGGATTTACTTGGTTTCATGTACTTGATTTCATACACACTAGCTAGTAGAAATAAGGCTATAAATGACTTGTCCACAATGACTGTAGCAGTCATTATTGCAGTCATTTAGGATAACAATGACTSCAAAATGGTTGTTGGAATTGTTGTGGATAAGTCATATAGGACACCATTTTCTACTAGTGAAACACACAGTTTCACTAGTACAAATGGTTATTAGTGAACTCATTCAATTATGTTATCACCTACAATGATGAGGAAAAAAGAATAAGACAAAGATCGACAACTCGATTGTAAACAAAATTGCAAGTGGTTGCATGTTCTACAAAATCCAGCAAAGGTTGCCCTTTAGAGGATGGGAGGCGATACTTGATCCAAAGACTGCAGATTTATGTGCTCAATACATTGAATGGTGTCACATCAACAAGGCCTTCTTAGAAAAGCAATAAAACCACCATCGATGCTTCCACAAAGCAAACTTATATATAAAAGCAATGTAATGACAAAGCATTCAAGAATCATTGCATTGAAGTGTAACAGGTTCTGCACATGAAGCCTAATGTCCAACAAAACAAACTAGCACTTTTCATTGCACGAGGTGTCTATGTTGAATGAAGCTTGGGAAGTGAATGGATTGATTGGCTTTGAAAGATTTAGGCAAAAAAAATTMACATTCCAATCCCTGCCAACGGATTTATTCTAAGAGGAGTAAATTAGTACCTAAAGGGTGGTTTGGGCACTCTCAAGACACAAGTTGACAACTACAAAACAAAGGACTCTTATCTAGATTACGACTCGGATGGGACTTGTACTCCATGCTTTGAGTGGAATCGTACAAAGCAAAGAAGGGTCATGATGAGAGCTTTGGATGAAGCCTTTTTTGATGTGGCAACATGAAAAGTTGGTGTGCCTAAACATGGTGAAGGTGTCAAAACAAGTGCTAATGCAAAAGTCCTTAAATATCCTAATGATGTTGCCACAAACACAATTAGCACTTTGAGGGCTCAATTGAAAGAAAAAATGACCTCATTTGTTCTTTGTATGAAGATTTCACCAAATTGGTTGCCCAAATCAAGGAGAAAAGCGACATCATTGCAAAGCAAGAACGTCAAATAAAAGAACTTTGGCACACTCTTGAACAATGYAGGGCTTACAATTTATGAGGTCCATATTAGATGTAGATGGGCCATCAAGTCAAAACTTGGTCTAGATTTCACCAACTTCATCTAGGCTTGGACAAAAATAACAACACCTTCGGCAATATATGTGTAGAAAGGGGGAGACACAATGATAATGCGGGCCCCAGTGCTTTTGGGGGGGCCTCATGAGGCCCAAAAGCCTAAAAAAAAAATGGGTTGCACCAAGCCTATAGGAAAATTTTGAAGAAAAATTGGATGATAATGCCAAATTGCTCCAAATTTTTTTTTTAAATTGGATGAAATTGCCAATTTTAAATGAAATTCATCCAAATATGTAGATGAAAAGATAGTTCTATCCAAAATATAGATGAATACTAAAATATTTGGCTTTATCATTTTCTTGTCTGTTGCCACTTTAGCACTTTTTTAAAAACCAAAAAAAAAAACCTGGCGGGCCCTAATGGCACGGTACAAGACCCCATGACTATTGACTAAGATTTAAAAATTGCAACTCAAGTAAAATGTTGACCATTCTATCAAAYTTTCATTTAGAGTTCTCTACTTCTCTTTAACTCCATATGATTTTCCAAATCAATTTACATAATCTAATTGACTAACTAATACAAACCTACCAATTACCATCTCCATCTATATTAAAAACTATAATCCTATTAATCCTATTACGTTCCAAGTTTGGTCAAAAACATAGTCAAAGAGCCCACATATTTCAAAAACCAATTAATATTGAAAATTTAAACTCTTTTGACCTTCAAATGTCTTTTATTTTCATTGTACTTTATAAACAAATTATTATTTGAAAAGTGTCTCATAATTTCTACTATGTCAACTTATAATTTTTGAAAATGGTTACATCATTCTCCTTTTGCAATTTGCGTTTTTTTTAATGGAAAGTGTTATAATTTGTATTTTGAAATGTTGCTTGCAAAACTCTTGAGTTTTAAGAATTTAGATTTTTTACATTCATATTTTCTACTAGGATACCAACAAATGAAAAGTGCAAAAGAGAAAAAGCCTTAAAACAAAGTAAACTCACCAATTTACGTTCATCAGCCTCTGGTTCAGCAGCCCATGCAAGGTAGGTTGTAACATCTTTGGCCATCTACACTTTCACCATAAATAATCAAATCATATGCAATCTTTAGGGTTTAGGATTTAATTAAATTTTGGCACAAGAGAATGCAAATTAACTCCAATTTTTCTAAGTGAACTATAAAATGCACYACAACTACTCCAACGTACAAGAAATTGTAAAAATCATTCAAATCCGTCAAAACACGCAATTGAGCATAATTGGAGAGTATTTTTCAAGAATTTTTTTGGTGATATAATCAATTGTAAAACCATGAATTTATAAAAAAAAAAATTGGATAAGACATGTAATTAATATGAATTTTCAAAGTGGAATCTCCCTACGTCTTTGAAACTATCACATAGTTTGTTCATAAAACCAAAATCAACATCCCACCAATTGAAATTAAGTAAGGGAACAATTAAATGACAATTTGGGGGACACTTTCAATGGAAATCTACTTGTCAAAAATGGGGGTAGGGACAATTTTGTGTGTTTGCACCTTATGAGCACTTACAATAAGCAAGAGACTATTCTAAAATGTGAAATTGATGTTTATAGAATAATTAAGTGACTACACAAGGCAATGTGTTGTATTTTTTGGGTGTATTACTATTTCATAATGTGGCCATTTGGGGGTCTTGACATAATGACATTCTGACCATTTTAGGAAATATTTCCATTTCACGTTCATAAGTTCATAATTATGTACATACTTTTGATGTTTTTGAAGGTGCACCAATGATGAATTTAGGCTTTAGGACATATGACTTCAAATATTCATACCATTCCATGCTTTGTTAGGAAAAATACAAATCCACATCTTATTACTTTGTCTATTGGTTCATGAAAAAAAAATAATTCTTCTTCAAATTTCAAAGGGATAAAAAAAAATACAGCCTTGTATGATGATGACCTGCCTTGTGCCTTTCAACATTTACGTGGATCACCAAAGTAGCAAAAAAGTTTGATGTATTTTTTTAGTGACCTTAACACTTTAACTGTTATTTAATGAATGAAAACTTGTAACCAAACATCATGCAATTGAAAACTAGCGCAATACTAGTGCAAATGCAAGCAAAAAAATCAATTAAAAACACAGGTTTGGTATCAAAACATTTTCTACATTTTTTTAAAGCAAATCTATTAGTTTCAGGCACAGATTTAGCAAAAGATCATAGTTTCAATGATTTATTGAGCATGGATTTTTACGAGTATAAGTTGACACTTGACCCTTGATCCTTGACCACCAAGTGATGCAACTTTCTCAATTCTTTATGTAGGATTAGGTATTTTTTCTTGTGATTCTACCAAATGTAGAGCAAATTAAATTTATGCTCACTTCTTCAATCATACTTACCTTACATTGGTAAGTCTACGCAATAGAGTAGCCTATTCTACAAAAAAAATGACTTTCARCACACCTGAGATGATGTTGCAGGAGTTCCATCATCAAATGTCACTCCACCATCATTTATTACCCGGGGCATTGCAATTGCACCTCCGGGAAAGTAGGGATTGTAATATAAGCCTTGTCGAACCTACAACAATAGACCACATTTTGTCCACATTTTCAAAGGTGTTGATAGCATTATTTAAACAACGATAGCACAATATGTTTCTCTCTTTTCAAATTAAAAAAGAAAACAATGTTTGGAAAGAATTGTTGATTAGTTCATTGTTACTTAGCCAATGGAATTGGGAGAAAACCTTGGTTGCAATTTGAAAATATTGGGAAAAAAATTATTGAAAAAAACAATGAAAAAATCTATAAAAATTTATTCAGAGGGAATAATAGAGGAAAAAATGGACTAAATATTATAATAGCTAGTTCAACATGGGAATTAAAAGAAAATAGGTAGTAAAACTCAAAAAATATCCCATTTGTTGGATGGAAAATTGATACCGTGCAACTCTCAAAAGATACACATTTTCATGCTTTTATTTATTTATTTATTTATAGACCATGATGATTCTAAATATTTTGGTCCACAAGAGTTCAAAATCTTTGTTTTGCAAATTGCATATGTGAAACGAAGTCTTTAAGATAAAATTTGAATGATTGACAATTTATATGCATAGGGTTTGCCTTGGAAAGTTTGAACTAATAGAATATATCAGACCTTAGATATTGTTTAAAGATTAAACCTAAAGTCAAAACTAATAGAAATGTCATTGTATTTAGTGAATGGTACTAGATGTTGCATTTTGTCAATGATGGTTAAAAATAAAACAACCTATTCCATTAATAGTCTCAAGCAAGGCTGGAAGTTCAATATGTTCAATATGTCTTGGTTATGAAATTTCATTTTATTTTGAAATGAGATTATCTTAATATAACATAAAAAAGACATAGTGTATGTAATATACAATATTTTTTTTGAATTCAAGCAAAATTGTGGATACTAAGCTACTTTTTTAGAAAAGTTTGTTGATTGTTGAAGTAAGTTCTTGTATGATCACCTCAATTTCAGCTGCTAGTGCTTTCACCTCAAGCTCCGTGTATGCCACTCCAATGAGGTCCCGGTAAGCCACAAGTGACATGGAATGACATGCGGCACAAACCTCTTTATAAACTTGATGGCCTCTTCGGATCCTGTGATTCATAGCTAAACAAATCAATGAATTTAGCCCCTAAATTTTGCATTTTATTGATGTACACCTTAATCCCAAAATGTCGAGTTGATTATCATGGAAATCATCCTTTTGGATATTGTGTGAATCGTTTGCTAAAAAAAAAGTAAAACATTTATAAGAGGTCAAACTTCTAAGCAATACTTCTTTAATTTTTAACCCTTGCAACAACAAGCCCACCATTGTAATCATCATTAAAAAATCATTCTTTAATAGAATGAAATAGTTGCATTCATTGTTTCTAAATTTGGAAAGTCATTCACTAGACACTTTGAGTCATTTCACTCCTTTGCAACAGTATATGGTTGGGGGGATGCTTTCAAAATGCTTCCATGAATCAAAATTTTCAACTTCCAAGATTTATTGCTAATCCTATAAGACTCCAAGAAGTGTGAATCAAAATGGGTTGGATACAACTTCAATTTTTCCTTCACTTCCCTCCTCCCTTTGATAGTGAAAATCTTGTTTGCAATGACACATGAAATGATCACAAAAAGACTTGTGCCTTATCTAATCAATCATGGAAAATGATGTTTTTGTGGATCATTACCATCAAATTTTGACCATAATTTCAAAAGTGAGATTTTTTGCAAAACATCCAATCTCTTGAAAAAGGGATCATAAAGACACTTTTTAGAAACCCCACCTAATTTCAATCATAYATAATATTTGGAGAAGACTATTGGTTAGTTCATTATTAGCTAGRAGAATTGGGGAAAAAAACCCAATTGCAATTTGAAAACATTGGAATTAATCAACGAAAAAATCTATAGAAAAAGATAAAAAAAACTAGACTTGGTACTTTAAAAACCAGTTCAACATGGGAATAGAAAGGAAAATAGCTGGTAATAAAAACTCAAAAAATGTCCCAAACACTAGTTTTCATACAYCCTTCAAAGGAYGGAGACTTACGCGGTGTGATCGTAGCTRCTGAACCAACCATCGTGAGCCCATGGATACGAAGGTGCAGCCAAACCGTGTTCCGCCTCATCCGCGTAAGCCGAGCCGGCCATCGCAAGCATCCCCAATGCACCGGCCCCCACAATAGCCATGCTGTTGGACCCTTTCCATGCCCCGGAGCTCTTCATTGGGTGCGACGGACTTTCCAAAGAATTTGTGGTAGTCGTTTTTGGAAGCAAATTCGCAATCATACAACCACAATTCTGTTTGGCAACATGAAAACCAAAGTTGCATGGATACCTAATGTAGGAGACCCTATTTTTATGGCACAATTTCAAAGCTTCTCTATTTGTGCCATTGTGTATCAACAATGTACACTTGAAACTTTCAAATGTACTTTGTAGATACATAGTTGTTAGAAAGTGATACAAATAGGGTTTCTCCTACTTTATTGCAACCTAACCTTATGAACATAAGAGCATGGATATGCCATTTTAGGTATAAGATAACTTAGCCTATATCAAGCACAACTGTGGACAAGCCTAATGCAATTCCACTTCTTCTTGTGCAGTACATTTTACAAGACACATGTACACCAAAAGAATTTTTGGAACTGCAATAGGCATGTCAAGAGTTGTGCCTATCATAGGCTGAGTTACCTTACCTACAATCAACACTTTGAAATTTGTGGTTTATCTCAAGAGTGTTGGAAAAACACATTCCACAAGAATATAGAATCTTCTTTCAATTATCAACAAATTTCAGGAAAAAGTAAACCAATCTAATGATAGAGTGGAATCATGTTGAAATTAGATTTATTAGTTTGGTATTTTTCTTTTTACAATCAATGGGAATTGTCCATTGTCCATGTGTACATAAAAATATTGTTAGAATTAAAAGTGCACTATCTTTCAAACATGTAATTTAAAGACCTCCATTGGATTGGTATGCCATCAAATCACTTCTCATATACATTTTAGGGTAGTTGTCAAGGTCTATAATTGATATTACAAGCTATTTGATACCATAACATTCCAACATTACCAAAGACTAAGGTAAGATAAGTGAGTCCATTGTAGGTCAAATGGGAGCAAGCCCGTTGCAAGCAAAATTATATTAGTGGTGTACATTTAAAAAAAAATGGTGTATGAAGTGAAGCTCTCTACAACTTCTTGTTCTGCGCGGTCTTATACCTGTGAATAACATGCAACATCTTGTTTATTTTTCCAAGTCCTAAACGTTCTTGCAATAAATGATACGCCCCTGCCGCAACTACTGCTGCCATAAAACACCCTCTTTGTGGCCATCGGAAGCCTCAAAATAGGCTCCAACCTTCTTTCCACCAATAGATAGCCTCACCACAAATTAAAGTAGAAACTAAATTGAATAGCCATTATGTACCTGGAACCATTGATTGATTTCTTGGCATAATTTAAAAAAGTCGGAATAAACAATTTATACACATATTAATTCAATCACAAATCCACAAATTGAAATAAGTTCTTTGTGCAACAAACACAACTTCTCAACTCACCAATTATAATGAGTGTATTATTGTGCCATTGCACAAAGTTTCAATCTCTTTGTTGCAATGAGAGAGAACATGATAACAATGTATTAGATCACCATCATGTTTGATTCTCCAAATTGCTTGGGCATTGAATCATAGTCATAGAGTCTACCCTTGAAAGGAGGCACCAAGGATAGCACTTGCTACGTATCTAAGCCATAATTCATGGCTTAATAGATAGTAATACTCTCACCAACAAACTCTTCATTCACGATGGTCATAATTGCATTTAGAGTTCTCTTTCTGGCTTCTTCTGGACATCAATGAAAAATGAAAACTTCAATCATGGGACTTATATTGGTTTGTGCAATGGTACGAGAGTCATTTTGTGTTGGAATTGAAGATAAAATGAAGACCACAACCTCAATTTCAACACAATGCGTATTAATAAGAATGTGAAAATATGAAGGTGCTCACATTGTGCATGCACACAATTTCAATTTTTGGCTTGACTATCTTGACATGATTTTAGGGATTAGGCCCTTGTGTTGTATAGTCACTGCACAAGGCATGGCTATATTAGGGCTTGCATTGACCATGGTATAAAAAAAATTTAGTTCACTTTTTATGGTAAATAGTGATTGTTTTTCATCATTGTAAAATGAAATATTTAATATTCATTTGGATGTTAACTTTTTAGTAAGTGTATTTGATCATTTCTATGAATTTCACCAATGTTTGAGAAATGCATAATAAGAAGGTAACTTCATGTATAAGTGTTGAAAATATCATAGCAATGGACTTGGTTTGTGGTCCCAAACACTCTGTCTTCCTCGCAAAACATCCCGCACTCAGCAGGGATCCAAGTTCTGAGTCCTCCCTTTTAGTTTCTTCCTCGCCGTCTCTCACCTGGAGAATTTGAAACCCTAGGTTGTAGTAAACCACTAAACCCTAGAACAACACTTGTACCCCCGGAATCGTTTTTTCGCATTGATCTCGCATAGTGGTCTCTGTTTTTCTCCTCACTTCTGGATTCTCAGKKTTTTKTTGCGAGACGCAGAAAAGGCCTTACTTTTTCTGGATTCTTTTGGATGCTTTGCGTTTTGTAGTGCGGAGGTTGTGGTCTTTGTGGTCGTGGTGTTTCTGGTTGTGGCCTATGGATAGGAGTGTGCTTCGGCGTGGATGGATTCCATTTTAGGTTWTTGTAACAGCTCTTCGTCCTTGAAGGAGAAAGTGGCCATGAAGTCGGGGTACCGTGATCGTTCGTTTGCGCGATGGCGAACTTATGTGCTCAGCTGCACCGGAAGCGTCTACAGAATCAAGCTGTTGATTTTGTTGTGCCTGTTGTTAGGGTCTTTTCTTTTCATCAGTCGTGCTTCAGTGATCATGGGGTGGAGTCACGATGATAAGACGCCGGGAATCGTAGCCCCGAGGTGCTGGTTCTAAGCATTGAAAAACCTTTCCAATTCTCTATCTGATTTCGTTTCTTCATTGTTTGGKGTTGAAGGCACGGTAGATTAATTTGTGAAGCGACTGATTTTACTCTTGGATTTTTTTGAGAAGCCTTGATTACTCACTCCGTGTTTATTGGTCATTATACAGTAGATGTTATTTCTGCCAAGCACCTTGTACAGAATACGTTTCTTTCTGKTTTTTGCTTGGCTTGGCTTTGCCTTTCRAAGMWTTTTGAGAAAGTCGCACTGTATTTTATGTTTTWGATTTGGAGATTTTGTTTTAGAGTTTGTTTGCTTGAGTACGTTCTGCACTAGGGTTTTGGTTGGTGGAACATCGTTTTAGTCGACTCTATACATGGAATATAGTGTCTTAATTTGTTAGTTTCGTTTCCTGTGCAGGCCTGGGTATACAGTGCTGATAAACACGTGGAAACGATACGATCTATTAAAGCGCTCAGTCTCCCATTATTCCACATGTCAAGGGGTGGACGCGGTTCGAGTGGTATGGAGTGAGCCGGGTGCGCCCTCGGAAAGTCTCCGAAGCAAAGTGGAAGGCTTGGTACTGAAAGGCTCTCGGAAAACAGGTCGGCACGTCAGCTTTCAATTTGAYATTCATGTGAACGACGATCTGAACAACAGATTCAAGCCGCTGGATGGACTMGGCACGGATGCTATATTGTCGATTGACGATGATGTGCTGGTGCCCTGCTCTAGTTTGGAGACTGCGTTTGATGTGTGGACGAGTGCTCCSGATAGCATGGTTGGCTTTGTTCCTCGTATGCACTGGTTGAAACCCAAGGTGAGCATGTGGATAAAAGTGAGCCTTTCTTCTTAACCCCCAAGCGCTTCGAAGTCCATAATCTTGATTATGATCAAGAGTGTTTCAGAGCTAAAATAACTTCCCTTTCAATTCATCGAGAGTCGCACTTGAATCTTTCAAAAATAATCTTGAATCTTCCTTTATGACGAGTTTGATGACTTGAAGTAAAATAAAGTACTTGTTCAAAGATATTCGAAACCAAAATGGAATCAGGCATTACAGGGGWAATTCCTGGGGGAATTTATTGTCTGGATAAATTGCACCTGCTTTTGTTTCTGAGGTTCTTTTGCTAATCTTCTGCTGTATCATGAACTTGCTAAGTTGAAGTCCATGCTACCTCTGGTCCCRTTGAATATGACAATGGAAACCCGGAGTTCACCTGGCCTTTATCCTCATGGTGCATAYTCTTGTTGTATCTTATCTRGAAAGCGAAACYTGTTTCCTGRATTCTGAGTTTCATTTATGCTGTATATTTCGTTGGTATTCGTTGAATATRAAGTGATTGAASTTTAGTKYAGGCRTTCCGTTCAGGACTCTGTTTGTTTTGTAGAGCATCTGTTAATGTTTGCATATTCTTCGTTCAAAGTTTATGTAATGGGGTTTTATGGCACTTGATTTATGGTAGTAGACGATGAAAAGTCTTTTAACTTGAAGTAGCCTAACCAGCACATGTGCTGACTTTAGCTTTTTCCTTTGTCTTTCTGTTGGCCTCCCTAAGATAAAATGTGATGAGTATTTGCCTTCGGAAAGGCTGGTTATTCACTTCTTCTATGTGGTCTGCATACTCAGAGGGATTCTCTTGGAAATGATCGATACAGCTATGGAGGATGGTGGTCAGTGTGGTGGACGGGCACCTACAGTATGGTGCTTTCAAAAGCTGCTTTTATTAATAACAAGTATTTTGAGATCTACACAAATGATATTCCTGCATCGCTTCGGAAGTATGTGAAAGACAGAAGGTATGTGGAATTTTTTTTTTCAAATATTTCGGGGATTATGGATTGTGTCTCTAATCAATTGTATTTTAGTTGCTTGACCGTGTTTGAAAGAGTTTGGTTAGTACTCGACCTTCTCAGGATCCAGTAATCGAGGTTCACTCGGCGGGTTGCAGGAATTGCGAGGATATTGCCATGTCTTTCTTGGTTGCGAATGCAACTGGCGCTCCTCCTATATGGGTAAAAAGTATGAGTCTGGACCATACTACGTATTGCATTTGTTTCTGATTCCAACACTGCAGACAATTTTCTACACTTATCACATAAATTATCTTTCAAGTTGAGTTTGCCTTTAGTTTAGTTACCAGCTTCATGCTCCAAAATCTACAGCACTTAGTAAACTATATCAATCCCAATATCTGACTCTGAACAATGAACTACTCCAAAACACGTAAAGGCTCTACTTTTATTGGCTATTTTAGTAAACAGATTCTTGTATATCGTTGCTACTTACATGTGGTCGTGACACTTGTGTATCGAAATGKTTGAATTTTGAAATTCAGATTGTACGAATTGTCATTTTTCGATTCTCTTAATTCTGGCGTTGTAGGTTTCACAGAGAACTAAAACTTTTGAATAGAATTTGCTTTGCTTTGCGGACAGTGGTTTAACATTTGCTWATATTATTTAGGAAAYTGACCCAGGCGTTAGGGTTATCTCKCASAGAACCTTTATACATTCAGGAAATTGACCATCTGTTTRTTGGTGTTGCAGCCGCAGTTTACGAGATTGGATCAACAGGTATTAGCAGCCTCCAAGGCCACAGTGAGCACAGGACAGACTGTATCAACTACTTTGTTTCTGTTTTTGGGTCGATGCCTCTTGTAGCCACCCATGTGAAAGTGGCTGATGCACGCCACCTCTGGTTCTGGTGACTTACTTTTACTTTTAAGTTGGTGTCATCTTTTTATTCCAAGAGAGCAGAGTCCATTGTTTTATTTTATTTTTCTTCTTCTTCTTCTTACATCCGGTTCTGTCAAGTAAATATGGATTTTCATTCCAGCGTGGCAAAACTCCTCTTTGTATCACTACTTGGTTATCTAGTGTATTGGGATGCATCCAGTGTATTATCTGTACCCACAGCAGGCCCCTCGTATTTTTTGGGCCTTGTAATTTGAAATGGTAACGAGTCTCCTTTTATATTGGACAAAATCTGTGGAGCATTGCTGGTTGATGGCCTTGCAAATGTTTCTATTTGGGAGGCCTTGATTGCTGGGTCTTGTCTTGAGGATAGTATTTACTTGGTATTCTCTTATTTGAGGGACCTGTAAAGCTTATTGTTGAATCTGAAAACGATTCCAAGGTGTACAGTAAACCGGTCATTTACCACAGTTCCAAAAACCACACATCAAAACCTTCCAATTACCAAACACTAACCACAATTCAACTATTAATTCAATTGTTAATATAGAATTTGTAATCTAGTAATCAAATACGATAATATATATACGATTTCTAATACATAATTCGTAATCCAAGAGTCAAATACGATACCGTATGTACGGTTTCCTTCTTCTGCTTCTCTTTGTCACGAATGTGCTGTTTTCGTGATCAGTTCAAAGTTTGCATATTCCCGCGCTGCCACCCGCCATGCTTGGTCCTCGTTGTCGTCGCAATGCTGCACCCAAGTTAGGGTTTAACTTAGGCTCCGTTGCATGCATTTTCCAGTGACAAATTCAAGTTAGGGTTGAAGCTCCATTGCGACCCTGTTCCAACGATGGATTGATTGCGATCTCTTGCTCAAATTTCGCCATGGCGCCCTCGCCGTCCACTCTCACTCACCGCCGTGAACTTCGTCGCGCTGTTCGACAGCTGCGTGCCCGCGGCCTCGTCGTCGCGGCCAAATGGTACCTCTTCTCTCTCCACCTCGTCTTCTCCATCCATTTCTGAAATGTTTTAGTTTTTTTTCTTAAAATTATGGGATTTCTTAGGGATTTGCCATCTTCGCAGGGCTGCGGAGCAATTAGTTGGTCTCTCTGAGAAGCACCGCAGCGATAGTACTGTGGAATCTATCAAGGGGAAGGAGAGCTCTGGATTTGAGCCCCGAGCCAGACGAGGGGCTTCCGAACCAGGGGCGGCAGCTGATGAGGAGGATATTGAGGAGGATAGTGATCAGGATGACGACGCATTGTTGTTGGCCAGGTCCTACTTTGACACGCGAGAGTATCGACGCGCCGCTCACGCCTTGCAGGGGTCGTCGGGAAGTCGAGCAACCTTTTTGCGGTTTTATGCTACATATCTGGTGATTGACTTTTTTTTTTGCGTTTCTGTTTTCTACGTCGGTAGTTGAATTCTTGTTAGATTCGATTTCTGATGTATCGTGGTAGTGGAGTTTAGTTTCTAGGATTGTGGRATKTTTTTGGACAAARTGTGTCGGTTCGTTGCTGAAGTTTCTAGCGTTGAGCATGGATCTTTTGGAATGGGAGGACGCTTAGTCTTTGGAATTCTAGGAAGTTGCTCAGACCATAAACTTTTCAAGTACTTCCATSGGAAATTTTGAAGTGCGAGGCACTCTGGGCTTGGATACCGGGCTTGGAAACGGTCTGATAAACCAGTTACTGGAACGGTGGGGGATTGGATTTCATATTCTCGTGCTCGAAATAGCTTGAGTTCCTGATTGATGAACCTCAAGTTCTTCAAACTTCCAGTTCAGTCCCAAAGTCAGTCAGGCATGCGCTTCAAATGCCTCAGTTAAGGCAGTTACTCAATGAAATTCGCCAACGGTGTCCTTGCGTTCGTAGTTTGTACCTTCCACTCCAGCTTGTGAGCCATATTGCTTGACACGAAAAAGAGAAGGACACCTAAAATCGCCATTTTTGCTAGTGACTCTTAGAAAAATATTGTATATCCTTGTATCAAGGTTCAAAGTGTTATTGGTGGATGATCTGAACCCGACACTTACGACAATTGGCACACATCGATTGAATCAGACTTTGAATTATTAGGGAAAGCTTTCTGTTGACATCCTAGCGAATCCCGATTGCTTCGAAGTTTTCTTGGAAGACTGTTTTTTTCAAGACCGTTTGAATGTCAATTAGTATTGATGACTGTTGATGACGATTCTTCAACGTTTATAGAACGTGTCTGGGTTCGAAAGCTTCGACTCGAAACAAAGGTAGTTTTCGACCTCGCAGCACATTGGAGTTTCAGAACATGAGATGCTGTGCTTCTGTTGTGAAGGCAGGGGAGAAGAGGAAGGAAGAAGACACGGTCGACCTGGCTGGTCCGTTGGGGAGAAGTGATGCAGTGAACTTGGAACTTGTATCATTGGAGGAGGAGCTTTTTTCTCTTCATCGGATGGGTACGCTGGATGCATTTGGGATGTACCTGTACGGTGTGATTCTGCGYGAGCGTGATAAACACGCTGAAGCTTGCGTAATGCTATGTGCATCAGTAAACGCTTATCCCTGGAACTGGAGCGCATGGCTTGAATTGCAGGTAATCTACTCATCCTGAGATTGAGGATTATTTTCCAGCATTTCACTGACGCCTTAAAGTTGTTCGGCATAGTTTTACATCTCCTTGATAGATGTGAGAAATGTGTAGGATGTTGTATTCCTTCTTCGTTCAGGCTAACAGAAATTCAAGATCAGGACGTCAAATTTGCACGTATAACCTCGACAGGCATTGCTAATTTGGTTATGCCAAAGACGTGATTGATTTTTGCTCTGACACTCTTTGGTTCTTTGATTGGGTCTTGTTGTTCTGGATTCTGAAGCACCACGTTCTTAGGCTCTGTGTACAGATCCAGATATCTTTCATAGTTTGGATTTGAAAGACCATTGGATGCGGGACTTTTTCGTCGCCAGTCTCTTCTTAGACTTGCAGCGTAATTCTGAAGGACTAGCACGATATCAGTCTCTTTATCTCTTATTTCCCGGAAGCGATCACATACTGGCTCAGACAGCAGTTGCACATTATAACTTGAGGGAATTCGATGATGCTGAGCGCCTGTTCGAAGAGCTTCTTCGAGTTGATCCTTATCGAATTGAAGGTCSTCTAGTTCCTACCTCTGTACTTTTGGTAGCGTTTGTCGTGCTTGAAGTTCTTGGAAGCTTTTGAAGTATTGGGCTATCCATCACGGACACAAACAGAGTGCACGCACTTATTCTCTTTACTGAACTATTCTGTCATTTTCAGGTATGGACACCTACTCGAACATACTCTATGTGAAGGAATGTTTTGCAGCACTAAGCCATCTTGCGCACAAATCGGTTCTCACAGAGAAATATCGATCAGAGACGTGCTGCATCATTGGTAATTACTACAGTTTGAAAGCACAGCATGAAAAAGCAGTTTTGTATTTCAAGCGTGCSCTGAGGTTAAACCCAAAGTTTCTATCTGCATGGACACTGATGGGGCATGAATTTGTGGAGATGAAGAATACTCCAGCAGCCATTGATGCATATAGGAGGGCTGTAGATATAAATCCCAGAGACTATAGGGCATGGTATGGTCTGGGCCAGACGTATGAGATTCTTGCAATGCCCTACTATGCTCTCTATTACTATCGTAGAGCCACTCAGTTGCGACCTAACGATGCTCGGATGTGGTGTGCAATGGGACAATGTTACGAAAGTGAGCAACTGCAAATTTATGACGCAGCGATTCGATGTTACAAGCGGGCTGTGAACAATAATGACAGAGAAGGTATTGCCCTCAACAAGCTGGCGAAGTTACATGTTAGTCTAGGAAGACACGAACAAGCTGCTTTTTATTTTAGAAAGAACTTAGAAAGAATGGAGGCTGATCAGAATGAGAKCCAAGAGTACGTGGATGCTCTTCTGTTTCTGGGGAACTATAGCAAGAATAACGGTTCGTTGGAAGAGGCTGAGGTCTACTGCACACGGGTGCTGGATTATGGTGGTCCTGTAAGTTTCTCTTACCTACTTTSCAAATGCCTTTTAAGAAGTTTACACATCATCAACTTTCCAAACATRTTGTTATGATTAAAAAATGTAGTGCGTTAATTCTTCTGTCTTTGAGTTCATTTTGGTACCTCCCTTGGAACTTCCTATATGATTTATTTCAACTTCTAAAAATATGGAAGCGGCCACTTTGGTCATTGTCCACGTAGGGTTAACTTCAGACCTATTTTGCACAGCCATTGTTATGCACGTGGAAACTGTCTGTTCTCTACGTTATGCCGATGCTTTTGCCAATCATGGTTTGATTTAATACTTTCAGTGTGAAACTGACTGAATGATGTGACACAATTATGTTTCTAGGCAAAGGAAGACGCCAAGGCAATGCTGCGGGAGATCCGCAGTGTTCAACAGCATGAAGATAATTTGCTATCAATGGAATCTGAGCGTACACCCTAAGAAACAGTGAGTCTCCATTGTACATTTGCTGGGATTAGCGGGTCCTTAATGTTGTCTGGTAAGCCAATTTGGCCTTCAACTTTTTAAGTCTGGTATGGGGCAGACCTATAACATGGTTAAAAGAAAATCTCTGATTAGGAAGCCTTAAATCTTGCATCTGGAAGGATACATATTATAAGATCTCTTCGCTTCTGGAAGAGGACGGTTGAGTTTATTTGGTTTCGTAGTACCTGAGCTATGCGGTATTTGTGCCATTAGGTTCTTGCCGAAAGTGATCTCTGGGTTATTGAAAGCCCACGAGGCTTTTTGACTGGATTCTGGAAACGTGACCACTGGAAGAAGATTCATGTTAACCCTTAAAGGACGGACCTATTACTGCCGGGAATAAGTGGACTGAGGATTATGGACCGCCAAGTATTAGATGGTGGGAAGTTAAACAGTGTACCACCTAACAATGACAGCAACACCTAAAAATTTGCTACAACCCATGCAAATCGGTTCCCTTGTCGTCCTTTTAAGGGTTAAACACAAAAGACGTTGGGAACTCTCAAATTTCACATGAGGTATATATCAACTAAGTTTTTTTTTATTTCTACAAGTGAGTGGTTTTTTCCCTCCAATTTTCTTAAGTGTCATTCCTACATTGGTTGCGGTTTTCTTGATTCTCAGATGAATATTTCATATTATCTCTGTTTACTGAACTTTTGTATCATTTTATATTTGAAATGGCAGTCATATTCTTTCAACTTGAAATTGCAATAAATTATTAATTTCTTAGAAGCTCAGATTTTTTCATTGGGAGGTAAACTGCATTCTGAGCTGTAATCATATTTGAGAAAGACTATTTTGAAGTTCAATCAAATTTCAGAAAATCTACGTGAAGAGGGGGACCTAAACCGCAAGTGTTCACACTTTGTAAGTGGAAGCAAATCTAATGGATTTCTTACTATTTAAGTAATTTGCTTTAAATGTAATCCACATCTAGGAATGAGTGACATGCCCCTTGAAATATCTATTATTGTCATTGATAAGTTTAGTATGCTTAAATAGTCACATTTTTGTACTACCTTACAAGCTTTGGATTTTAGGAAGTGTGAGTGAGGATAAGTCACAACAATGTAGGAGCTCATAATATCTCATCATGTGTTCCAAAGTAACTTATATTGGGCCAAAAATTAGACAATATTTGGCAAATTGCCTCAATAACAGGCCTCACCCTCTCAAATTAATCCTAAAAGAATAAGCCTATGACTCGGTAGTAAAACCTCATAATGTTCCACTTTGTATCTTCCATTATGCCAATTTTGCTATTTTAAGAAAAAAATTTAGAGATGAAATCACACGTCTAATTTGTTATAAACTTTTCAAATTCTTTGGTGAAATTTTCAAATTGGCATGAACTGTTGAAGAAAAAGTGAAGAAATATAAAATCTGAAATTTTAGAATAGAAATACATGTAGTATAGAACAAGACCCGTTCTTGAGGCTCTGTCATAAGTTAATTCATTCACTAGTTGAACCTCACATCTACACTCCAACCCTAACCTTGTGGTGCAGTGTGCATGGGGTTGTAGATAGGATTTGGAAACATAGATTTCAAAACCAAAGTAGATGCCATAATCTCTGTCCAAAGGATAGAGCCAACAAAATAGTACAAGCAAGTTTTTTGTACCACTAAATACTTGGGAATGCACATTTAGAGCCTCAATKTCCAATGTCAATAAAATGCTCATTGTTGGGATAAAATAAAAAGATTGGAGTAGAACTAGACTTAAGGATGTTCATTTTGTTAGTTCACAGCAAATACGGAGGAAAACGTAAGGCTCAAAATCAATTAGTGCAGCTTCGCAAGCTGTGTCTCTGCACGCGCACCACCCACTTACTGTTCATTGTAACACAAGTCAAACGCTCCATCTTTAGTAACAGTATAAGGTCATTTTAAAATAAAGATTATAAAAAAGTTCAAAGATTCAAAACGAAATAAATATGCAAAACACCTCGTACCATTGGTATAACGTAAACGCACACTTTACATGACAGGTTACTAATAACCCCAAAAGCATTGATTATCTGATAATGAACAGCTCTTCTTCCGTTGGTTAAAAGTCATCACAAAGATTTCTGCACCTCACCAAGAAAACTCCTGTCGTCCGAGTACGCAATCAACTACCACTACAAGCACTATTTCACATCTCGTACAATCTATTATATGTCAGGGAGCAGATGACTTAAGATTCGGCTGCTCTCCCCTTACTAAGGATCAGCATTTCCAAAAGCTACCACCTTCAATGACGTGCCTGACCTCGCTTCCTCAAAAAACTCGGAATATTGATCCCAGCGCCATTGGAAGAGCCGTTGCCAACTGAAAATCGACCTGCTTGACCTTCCAACATGCGACTTACATGCTGCAGAAGAATAGCAGATACAGAATCACGAATTTAGAAAAGGTACTTCATGGAGACATTATGATCAACCAAGCTGCAGATCTCTACTGAATTTGAAATAGTCATCAATCGTTAGAAAAATATSTGGAGCACTCAAAAAATTATGATAGAATATGCTATATCAAAAATCGCTTCTACTAATGGCCACTTTATAGTCTGAACTCAGTTGCTAATACGTCCTTCCATTCCTTATCGCCTTGGAAGTAATACCTCCTTGCTATGTAATTATGTTTAACGTAGTACACAGGAGTGAAAGTTGTGGGATACTAAAATACTCCTCAGTGCTTCCATATCTATGGRATTTGAATCAAATMACTTAGAAAGGRAGCAAAATATACCAACAGAAAGAAGAAACCATGCCCTASATTCTTGAAGGGCAAAAATATGTTTCAGAGATTAATAAAATTGACCATGACCTTTCAAAATGGACTTCCTATTTTTATTTCAGGCACTACARATATTACTCATCGTTCAACCAAATTCAAGTTCTGATCAGGTTCAGAGCAGTGATCGACGTACCTGCAAACTRCGCGCATCAGKTTCATCTTGASCACTAAAYCCTGTTGCTATCAAGGTTATACTAACCTGCACCACAGCATAACCAATCCACACGCTCAACACATCTCATAATTAAAAACAAATGAAWGAYCAAAAAACACAAACAGTAATCTAAGCCATCTTTACATAAATTAGGCCTTCCATAAGACATGCTTCGTCAGTTAGGCATCACAAGAGGGTGGTGTATGAACCTCCGAAACAGGAATTCATAATTAACAGCTAAGTAGATGAGTCCTGACGAGGTGAMTTGATGCTTACTTGTCCATGAAGTGCTTCATCTACCACAGCTCCAAAAATCAGATTTGCGTTTGGATCCACTAAATCATAAATCACCTCTGCTGCAGCATTGACCTGACAAAAAACTAGTCAATAAATATACGAGAGATTCTTCAGAAATTCAAGAGAAATAGTAAGGAAAAATCCATCAACGAAGTCGAACATACCTCAAAGAGGGTCATATCGCTTCCCCCCGTAATATTCCAGACAATCCCKGTGGCTCGCTCAATGCCCACATCCAACAAAGGAGACTGGATTGCACTCAATGCGGCTTCTCTGGCCCTCGACTTACCTGCAAATGGGGAYAAAAAGTTAGTACGATCAAAGTTTACAGGCACCCAATATTAATGAGGTCAACAACGCATCAGATTCATTAAGGTTATAATATTATCAACAGCCACTACAACATCATTTCCTATAGTTGTTAATGGTAACGAAAAAATGATAATTTTTCATCATATGACTATCCGCAGTCTACAATGTATACAAGTACAGAGATTCTAGTTTCAGTCTAATACGTATCAAAGTGGACCCTTCTTGTAGACCGTACAGTTTAGAGCTATCTCAAATAGTCTCAACTGCTGAATCTTTACCAACTTCTACTCCCACCTAACAACAGCRTAGAGCTGAGTAGCAGTGACGAYCGAAAAAWGTTGTAAAGCGCTTGGGCACAATGCTGCTAGGTGTTCACGTCTCAACCTTCGTAAGTACGACTTTCGAATCAACAAGTGTCCCCATTTAAGTGTAGGACAGCRATTTGATCACAAATCCAATGACCGAAAAAAGAAGCAAAGACAAGGGAAGAACAAGAACTTCGACGAGAATAATATACCTGTGGCAGTCCCAATTCCCATTAGAGACGATCCTGCATTTGCCATTATCGCCCGCACATCAGCAAAATCCACATTAACCAGACCAGGAACCTGCACAAGGACCGTCACCAGTTCAATATGAAGGATGTTCTCTATACATCAACTCCAAGAAGGATTCAAAACTACTGCCCACGCTTGCAACAAGCATTGGATTTAGAGCTCATGATCATAAATAACAGATATGCTACTGGAATGAATTGGACTAACTACACATGCATGTGCAGRTACCACTCACAGTGATAATATCTGAAATACCCCGCACACCCTGCCGAAGGATGTCATCAGCGAGATTGAATGCTTCYGTCACAGGGGTAGACTGCGCCACTGCAGTTAAAAGCTTGTTATTTGGTATGGTAATCAACGTGTCCACGTTGTTTTTGAGAGCAGCAATGCCTTCGTGTGCTTGAACAGCACGTCTCCGCCCTTCAAAAGCGAAAGGCGTGGTGACGATTCCAACAGTAAGAACTCCCAACTGCTTCGCCACGCCTGCAATAATTGGGGCAGCACCACTGCCGGTACCACCTCCCATACCTGCCTGCAACCACCAGGATAAACCAAAAACTGGCATTTCAGAATCGATGTTGTCTGAAAATGATAATCGGACATTCAGCCTAAGATTGCAAGCTCATGCAGACAGTGACTCAAACATCAATGCTCAAGTCTTTAGCTTAGAGAGCAGCTGTTCAGCCATTCGCAATTCTCTGTGTACCTACAAAATGAACTATAAGCTGGACATGCTACAATGCTTCATCCACTGTCACACCGATCAACCTTGCACTAGAGAACAAAAAATGGTAACAAAAAATTAGCTCCTTGAGATGAGTCAATTCTGAATTCTGATGAGAAAATGTTTTCAAGTTGGAGAATAGGTCGAGCAAATTAAAAATAATAAGCTACGATGCTCGACAAACCGCTACCAAGGTCATCACTTAACTTAAGCTCGTAAGAAAAATTTACAAACAACTGAGAACACATCCTTCAACAACATCAACATTCTTAAGAATTGAGGCATTCCTCAATTGAGGGAAAAATTGAGGCATTCCTCAAARCATATCGTTACACTACTTCATCACCTATCATACTCATCAACCTATAGAAAATGTATGTAGCTCCCTGAGATAGGTCAATTCTGAATACAAGAAAACGTTTTCCGGATGGAGAGAATACGTGGAGGAAACAAAATAAAAAACCTACGTTCCATGACATCCACCGACACCAAGATCAAGAGCATTCCCCTGGTTATCACTCAGGCTAGAAAGAGAATTTACTCGATTGACACCAGACAACTGAAAACAAATAACCAAAACATTAACATTCTTAATTTGAGCATTGCCATCCAGCTTCTTCGTCTTCTTCGTCTTCTTCTTCTTCAGCGCTCTCAGCTGCGTCTCCTTCCTTCTCCACTCCGCTTTGGACTCCCTGGCATCAGTCTATTTCGGTCTCGCCATGGCCCATTCTCTGCATAAAGAATCCCTTCAGAGTCCCGGACAACGAGGGGAATGTAGATATGGAGCTTTTGAGATAAAACAACTCATAGGGAGAGAAGAATCTAGACGTAATATCTTCATTTTTGCAAAGTTTTTTTATTTTTTTTATTTTTTTATCATTTTTGCAAGTTTTTTTTATGTCTCTTGTCCCTAGGTGTAATGATTCAAAAAATGGCATGAAAATCATGAAGCAATGAGTGATTATGCTTTACGAAGAGGTAAAAAATTGCTTTCTTGATGTAGATGGATGTATTTCATCCAGTCTTACAATTGGATCTTACAAAAAAAAGCCCTTGAAAACATTTATTGTTCATTCAAATGGACGATATGACTCTTAGGGGAGAGAGAGAGTACAACCACATATTTATAACTTAGCACCCTAAACCAATCTTGAAAATTATATAGAATTGAAAATTGTGCAAAATTTGCAATTTTTATCAAATGGTTGGGAGTACACCACGTTGTTGAACTTAAAGTTATGAAAACTAAAATTTATACTAAATTTACAACTTTGAACTTTGTAAGATATTGTTTTGTAAAATTGAATAATTCAATTGAATTTTGTATGATTTAGAAGTTAGAACTTCAAATATTGATAGTTCAATTAGTAAACTCCTAAATCTATGATTTTGGGGATTTGATTACATGATTTTAAGGAAGATTTCTAGTAAGTGTTTAGTTTATCATAGTAGGTATAAAATGTCTCAATAGTTCTTTGAAATATGGCAAAAAAACTTCAATTTTTAAAAAACTTCAAAACAAAAAAATTGAATAATCTTCAATTTGATCAAATTCAAACATGTGAATTTTGTCTTATGTAATTGCATTTTGAATCTAAATAAAGATTCCAACTTTCTACTTTAAATCAAGAAAATCAAAGTGGAAGTGGAATTTTGACTATCTTTGGCATACTATACAATTCCATACCTCAATCTTCATTTCGTATGCTCAAAGGCAATGAAAACAAAACAAGTGGAATAATCATATTTTGTTTTGGATTTCATTTTTTCATTTTTCTCTAAAAAAGCATGATAAAATGCTACGTTTCCAAAACATCTAAAAATTTTAAAGACTTATTAAAGAGATATAATTTCATCTTTGGAAATGATTATAAATTTTTTTAACAATGGTTTACATTATTTTGTAAACTATAATTTTGTATCATTCTATGTTTCAAAATATGGATGCAGACTCTCAACTTCAAATGACAATAATATACTGAGTTTTACAAATTTGCAAGTTTTTAAGTGGAATTGAAATTACACAAGGGAATCTTTATAATGTAGTAGTTTTGCTCAAAGAAGTAGAAATCAATTTAGAATGTCAAATCAAGTCTTAAGGACCCAAGTCAAAAGTGATAAAATATAAAATTCAAGCTAAGGGCACCATTTTATTTATACAATACTCTACACAAATCCAATCAATAATATTGATTGAAATTATGTAATTTATTTAAATGTTCCATTGATAAAATTGTAAASAAAAAACTAATTTAGTGAAATGCATCTATTTTTTCAATATTAGAAAAAAAACTTGTTTGACCATTCATATGCTAGTTTTTGATTCCTACAAACTTACAAAAATACAAAATAAGGTAAGATGGCCCAAATTGATCCTAACCTAATTGAGTTTCTTATAGTTGGACCCGATTTTGCTTTGTTCCATCTTGATGCCATCAAAGTTTATTCCCTTCATGTAAAGAGAGGTTGAGTGTAGTATAAGGACAAAAAGGAATGGAATTAGATTGCAAAGTGACATTTTCATGAACTCAATTGGAAATTTAACAGATGAAGCCATGAGGTTTATACTTTGCAAAAGATTTGTTAATTGATAATTCATTATTAAAGTCACTTTATAATTATTATGGCCTCTATTAAAGGAATTGAAAAAGCCACATAAGCATTACAAAAAATAATAGTAGTCTTCCACATGAACCACAAAGGACATTGACCTATTTTTGCTTCAAATGACCAACAACAAAAATTCATTATCTTCTTCTAACATACATGGAGTATACAACAACCAAAATATACATGGAATATTCTATATTTTTCATTTTTTTGCAAAACAATATTTTGAGAATTTCAATATGCAACAAGCGAAAAAAACAACAATGGTTTATTATACATTAAGATTGTCAATATCACCTAAATCTTTAAATGACCAAAATATACATGGAACATTCTATATTTTTCATTTTATTGCAAAACAATATTTTGAGAATTCAATATGCAACAAGCAAAAGAAACAACAATGGTTTATTATACATTACTATAGTCAATATATTACCTAAATCTTTAAATGGTTGTCACTAGTGAACAATATACAACCAAATAATATGTTTTCTAAAGTATGGTAAAACATACACCAATTTGGATAGTTGGATGTTTGTAGCATAGAGATTGTTTCAAATGTTTCAAAAATCAAGAATTGAAACAACCCTAAAACCTAAATTAAAAAAAAAAAAAACTTTAAATCAGTTTTCAATAAGTATATACTTTTTGAGATTTTTGGAATTTTTTTTTTCTTTTGTCCTTTTTTCTGAAATCCAAAATTTCAGACCAGTCGTTGATTCCTTGCATAGGGAACAGTCCCAAAACAATCTTCTACGAGGCTGAAAAACATCTAATGCTTTCCTATATTATTGGAAAATATCAAATATACAAACCCTAAAAAGTTGTGTCAAATGCAAAAAAAACCTAGACTATTGCATGTCAATTTGACGGACTCATTGGCAATTCATGTGAATTGCACGTACTTCTCCATTGCAATTGCCTTATCCTATTACTCTACTTCATGTTATTCATCTTCGTCAAGCTTCTACCGTGTTTCAATTACCAAATTTATTTATTGCACTATTTTGAGAGGTTGCAAATTTTTGTTGTCAAAATGGCTTCAAATTATTGTTGGTAAGCACAATCTTTGTTTTGAAGATCATCATCTATGTTGCATTGTAGAAATTTGTGAGTGCCATGGTACATGATGGTCAATGTGACGTGAAAATGGAATATTCTTGTTCTTTGGTTCCTAATTCATGAATGATGTGAAATTTATAAAACTTTTTGAATACTTTCCAATCTTTTATTTGTATATTTACAACTTCAAAACAAAATCTTTAACAACAATACAAAAAAATGCAAGTAGAAGGAATGAAAAATGCTTTTGGAGATTTGTAAGAACAAGAACATCCTATTTTTTGTATTTGTGGTGCTGCATTTTGGGATTTGTTTGACTATCAATCTTTCAAAAAAATTTATTGATTCTTTTGGAAAATGTAGCAGTGACTTAATGTGAATGGCAAAAGGTTTTGCAAGATTTTACTACAACTTGAGTGGGTATAAGTTGGATTGCCATTAGAGCCTAGAAAATGTGATATTTTTGTCTTTTTGAATAAAGGTTTGAAAACATTCACATGTAAGGTATCAAACAATGACCAGCTATTGAAAGTTGAATTGCACATATATGTAGTATCAAGATTCTATACCTTATTTTAGCAACAAAAATTGTGGAGCTCTAAATTTTTGTCTTTGCATGTAGAGTATGTCTTTATGCAATAGTTTGAGAAGTTTCTTGGTGATACTTGAATCCGTTGATTAGTATATAGATCTGAGATTTTTCAAATTGTTTATTTTAAGCATTCATTGTTATTTCAAAAAAGAATTAGAGAAAAATTGCAATTGTTGTGAGTAGGTGGATTATACTTTGATCTTCATCAAGCACAAAAACAAATCTCAAAGAAGACAACTCTTGCAACCTATTTCAAAAAGCTAAAAGGTAACTTAGTTTCTTTGACCTCCTCCATAATCTTAAGAAGGTTTCATTTGATATAGTTTGGTTGAATGAGTCCTTTAAAAGTTCACTACCTCGAGCTATGTTTGACCATAATTCATGAAGTTTAGGTAGATTTCAATTGCCTTCTATATTGCAAGACTAATTGGATTTCTTGTTTTCTTTCACTTAATGAAATCTATGACTCAGACAATGATTTATAAAAGAGTACTGCCAATATTCAAGAGCAGTAAGTAATTTTGGTATGAGAGGATGGTGACGAGAAGGTACATGGTGCACTTTATCTATTGATATCTTTTGATTGATCGACTTTTAGTTGTACCTTGTTTCACGAGTCTTTGTTCACCAATTCCTAGTTTCACCTTTACATTTAGAATATTGGAATTGTTGAGGCCAATGAAATGTTGTTGCAACAATAATACAATCAACCATGCTCTCTGATGAGCTAGTATAGGCTTACTAGATCTTGGAACTAAGTTCCAAATTGCTTGTTAATCCACTTACCAAACAATGTTTTTTTTCCTTAGAACTTGAGCTCTATCCGAAAATATGCCGCGTGTTTTAGTGTCCAGGTCTAGTGAATACACTTGTATTAAATTTGGTTTCAAAGGTCCTTTTTGTCTATAATTATTATATTTCGAATTTGTGATTGAACTTCTTGATTGGCATTCAATTGAAAAATCGTTTGAAGGAAAAATTTGAGAGCTCTCTTCAGAGTAGGGATCAAATGCAACAACGCCATTGTAGCCGAGCTTAATTTCAATTTCCCTTTTCTAGACTTTGGGTTTACTTTCTAGGAGTTTCTGAGATAACATTTTTCATTTGCAAATCACATTCACATTGGAATGAAGTGTGCAACACTAGAGATTGAATGCTTGTAAGAATTGTAGTAGTGCTTTGACAATTCAACAAAACTAGAGATAGTGATGATAGGATCAACATCTTTGATATGAAATTGAGGAAAACTTGGACGCTATCTTTCCAATTTTAGAGACTTTGTTTCTACACCCTATGTTTTTTTTTGTGGTAGTGAGGTATGTGGAGCTTTTCTCTATGTTGAATATGTGTTTCTAGTATCTTGTGAAGACGATTTTCCATCCCTAAAAAGTATTGTACGACAACGCAATTTTTGTTTAAAAGAACTTATCAGGGAGAATTACTACTTTACGAGTAACATGATATAGTTGATGTAACCTACTGCAGGTGAATTATAGATCAACTAGCAAGCAAACTATATTCCAAATGCTTAAAGTGAGAGTGTGGAGGTTTACACGAGGTTTATGGAAATGGTTCTGGGGATTGGAATTGGCTTTGCTCTACCATTGTTGTTGTTCAATTCCATATTATACCTGACGGGGGCTTCCCTCGCCGCATGGGCTCTAAACCGGAATATCGACAGCCAGAACGAGGTAGCTCAAAATGACATTGGTAGGTGTGATGATCGAAGCAAGTTGACAATTTTTCTACAAGGCTCATATTAACTTATTGACTATATCTTGTTTAATGGAATGATGTCAAGTACCATGAATTTAAGGTCTTTTGAATTTTTTTCTGGATTTTCAACACAGGTGATTATGTAACAACTTGGTTCTTGCCAATGGCAATAATATCTTGCATGGTGGGTTTGGCGTCGGTGCTCGCGGGTGTCCGACACATTTGTTTGTCGAGAGTTGAAAGCCTTGCATCAGCGGCAATTGCATCTTTGATTGCTTGGGTCCTTGATCTCGTATCCTTGGGGTTAGTGACCTCATGCTTAAAGAAATTTCATTATCTCATATTGAATTCCTCGATCTATGTGACTCATGAATTCATGTGCACAGATTTGCAGTAGCAAGGCATTTTGTTCACAACCTCACAAATCCCTATATATACTTATTAGTATTTCCTTCCAAAAGTCTCACTTACAATGCCAAGAAAAATTGAGATAGAAGTATGGTCAAAAGGCAATAGTTTTTTGTGACCACAGGATCCATGCAGAGGTGAAGCAAATTTTGTCCCATGGCAAGGATCCAAGGATTTCTTTGAAGTTGCATCCCTTTGTATTTCAAAATGAATTACATAATTGTAATGAATCTATAGTCAACAACCCTTAAATGACAAGTAAGGTCCCAAGAGAACTATCTCGAACTTGAATTTTAGAATCATTCCTTAACCCGTAAAGGTTTTTGACTATGTTTTTATCGAAAGTGTGTTTAAACTATGCTTTCTAGTACAATTACCAAATTTCACAAAATAGAACTTTTGGACACATGTAATCATTGGATCTTGTAATAATCTAGTTTTGAAATATGTATAATTTTTTTAAAATTTCCACCATGTAGATTGCAAGATATTAGCGTTTGAATTGACTTAAATTCATTTCTTAACCCTGCAAAAAAATAGGCAATTCCAATTTACAAGGTTGTATTTGTATAAATAAATGTCCAAAATGATGGCGCTTCTTTACTTTCATTTTTCAAGGCAAGTACGCTAAGTGCTTGAAGGTTTTTAAGATCATTTGGAATTGTACAATATTTACGAGAAAATAGAAAGCAGATAGAAACTTACAAAGAATGAATGATTCAAAAATTTTAAATCAATAAAATTTTTGTTATGGAATTGGAATATGCCAATATTAATGGCTGTAATGTTGTAATAAAAAATCCACATCCTATGCATTAATTTTTTTCAAAAAATATTGGAAAATGAGTTACATAAACGACTTTTAAGTTTAATTTAGAGTACAAAATCCATAACTCCCCACAAACTAAAAGTCCTCATTATTTTCATCCTATTAATCAAAATGGAATTATTCAAAGCTTTACATGTACATATAAATCTAAGAATACAATTTCACATTTTTATTTCGTAAAAGAATGATTTAAAATTTTTTTTTTTGTATTACTTGAAGATCAACAAGAATTACATATCATGTACTAACTTTTTAGCCATGCCATTAAAAGTTATGAAAATTGTTGCACCTTGAAGCTACTTCTTGGGCACTTGTTTTGTGAAAATTTCAAAGAAAAAAAAGTTGCTAAAAATTGCTATGTTGCAAAAGAAACACTATTTGGTTCTTTAGAGGTTAGATGGGTATCATGTTGCCAATCAAAGATGAGCTTTTGCCCTCTTCAAAGCAATGAGCAATTTCATAACCACTATTCAAAAATTTCATGAAACATTCCAATGAAAAAACAACAAGTTTAGTTTGTGGTTCGAAGCCTACAACTTAACCAATTTGATAGGTATACCTTGTGAAGGCTGAGAGAATGATATCCAAAATTTTACATGTATTAAATTAGAATTGGAAGCATTTTCCTAAAGAATCTTTGAAAACCCAATCCAACATTAGGAAAAGTATGAGGTCTCCAAAAGGCTGTCACAACGAATTGGCCGCAAGACCCTATGACATTATAGAATTTTTTTTTCAATGTTTTTTTAGTAAATAATAATAATAATAATAATAATAATAATAATAATAATAATAATAATAATAATAATAATAATTTATTGAGAATCTGACATGGCACTACTACTAATTTTTATTGAGAATCTGACGTGGATAGATTTCAATTTTTTTTTTTTTTTTTTCCAAAATGTCACTGCGGCCTTTCTGAAATCGTAGCCATTTGAGGACTCAGTTTTTTCGTAATGTGGGTTGGATTTGATGAATAAGGGTTAAAATAGAAACACTCTATCTTGCCATTTCCATTTTGGAACAACAAAAAAGACAAACCAAAGTAGAGAGTGCATGGGGCTAAACAAGTTGGATCCAACTACACTCAAATGTATAGTAGTGGTACCTGTCTTCTGGTATCCATCTGTTGTGTGGCTTATGGTGAAAAAACCATCCATATCGAGAGGGTCGCTAGCATGGAACCGCATCATGTCCGCATGGAAGAAATTAGTCAATAACATTGAATTAGCTCCACCTATTAGTGCAATGGAGGTTCATTCAACGAGTATTTGGTGAAAATGGTCCAATGGAAAACCTGTATTGGACTACACTTCCGCTATTGGGCGCAAGCTCCTCACCAACTCGACCCAATTGAAGTGGCCTATACCTACCAAGTGGCCTGCTCTTCTTCCAGATACATAATTACGTCCCTACTTGGAGAGATATTTGACTTGGAGAGATATTTGGATTAATGCTCATCTGCAGAAGGATGTTGCATTTATTTGGTCAATTTGGCATAATGCAATTGCCGTCCACCTTTGGCACACACAAATTGCACCAAGAATCGAAACAACTTGAATTTACTCCAACGTCAACATTGAATCTCCTATCCACAGATTCTTCGAGTGTCAAACATCCCAAGAAATTTGGAATTACACCTTCTCATTTATGCATCACATTCGTGGTCCTTCATCAGCTTTAGGTCCTCACCAAATCACAGTTACCAAAGTAAGATTTAGCCATTGACCCTTCACATTTGGCCACATTTAGAAGGTCAAAGACTAAATCTTGCTTTGGTAACCATGATTTGCTAAGACCTCTACAACTTCAGATTTTAACCTTGCTTTCGAAGTACTTGTTCAATGTCTAATTTTGAATTTTTTCATACCTTCTCGAAGTTATTTCTGATGCACTTCCAAACAATTTTCAAGTTCTCATCATTTACAATTCAAAAAAGGTCGTTATACAGTTACCGTCCATTATACTGGGGTTGCATCGGAGATGCTCTTACTACCATAATTGAGATTTCATGTACAACTTCTCAAGCAAATATTATACCGGTCATGATCAGCAACAGAGCAAGACAATGCAACGAACGTATAACACCCTCGGAAGATGGAAAAAGCATCTTCTAATACACACAAGTCCCAAGATTCACCTCCACACCATGTCATAGAAAAATCATCAAGCGAGATCTTGATGTGAAAATTTCCAATAATGAAAAAGGACGAGTACATGACTGAGTAAACGTGTCCCATTTGTACAAGTTACCGACCCAGACTCTCGGGAGCGGAGAAACTCCCAAGCGCATGAGACCCAAGATCTGGCCGCGGACGWATTTTTTKATGTTCTACAATCAGYATCACCAGAACTTCCACAGCGACTTCCTACGCACCAGAAAATGTGATCAAATTGCAMCTTGACTTGACTTGACTTCAATCCAATCCAATCCAACGAGGCCCCAGTGTTGAGAATCCAGCTTCTGAACAGTAGGAAATCAAGCAGTYGTCTGCCTAAAGAATCAACTAAGTGCTGACCACGGGCTAACTAGCTTGCACGGACGCCCAGAGCAGTCTGACGGTGGGGAACTCCAATCTCACATGCATTCACTTTGGCAGCGAATCTAAGAGAACACAATGACTCGTTCAAGGACTTTGATTCAGGCGAGATGTTGACAAACATCAATGTCTTTGAATCTCCTCCAAGACAAGGCTGAAGCAGCAGACAGGTGAGAAACCGGTTAGTCACGATARGGAAATTATTCAGTATAGAAGGCAGAAAGAAAGAAATGACCTACAAGGCAGAAAGCATAAAAAGAATCTGACAACACTAGGGTACTCTTGGAATTTGTTCAGGAGGGAAGAAGCTCTAAGAGCGAAAGCACTGATAGTCTTAGATATGTGTGAGATGGGGGTGAAAAATCGAGAAGTCTTTTTCTGGTAAGTTATTCGGACACGAAACACGATCAGGAGGAGGTGACAAGGATTCAAAAATCTCTGATCAAGTAGTTCAAGAAACCTTACTTGGAGAAGATAGGTGAGCTTCGAGTTCCGGAAAGGAATGTGGGGGTCTTTGTTGGCAATTGCCATTATGACGTCACCCAAGCTCGCCAAGCTCTTGTTGATAGCCTGCGCCCATACAACTTGATCAACAGTCGACCACAAATAGACCACCATTGGAAGAGAGACCTTAACGCAGCTCTATTAGTTCACTTATGACAACTCTGATAGTTTATCCGCGATTATGTCATACAAGAACCAAAGGGCAGGAGCAGGAAAAGAGTCGGAGAGGCACCTGAGTTTCTTTCAGACGGTCTCCAGTGGCACCACTGCGCGAAAGACGCTCACTTCCAGCTAAATCGATGAGGTTGAGAACTCCGTGAACGGCTTGTTCGGTACCCTATGACACGGGCGAAAAAACTTTTACCATGGAACGCAGAAGGTCATCCACAATCTTAAAAAAACTGACGGGTTCCGATTTTCAGAATGTATTCCAGGAAAAATTGCACTCCGTTCATAAATAAAACAGACAGTCACCTCATTTACACCAGATATTCGTAGAGTGAAGACGCAATGGCTGCGAGATGATTGCTCATTCATGTTCGTCTTACTCGTAGACCTGAGGCCATAGGAAATTCACGCAAACGTCAAATGATGCACCTCAATGATTTTACAAATATCACTGATAGCATTATTCGGGTCAGAGAGGTCATCCATCACAAGATACATCACAGTACCTCTGCTGTGACGCGCGGTGAAGAAGACTAGACACCTCTTTCCAGGTAGTGACTTCCACAAGGGTCAAGTCTGACACACTGGTGTTGCCGTTTGCGTCATGTTTCACCACGTACATCTGCTTGGTGTCCCCATTGACAGGTCCTTTCACCAACAAGTCTCGGATGGTCTCATTATAGATTTCCAACATTGACGCCTGCACAACAATAAAATCACGGTTATGACACGATACTCCATCCCTACCTTCTTAACAAGTGTAGCAGATGGATTGTTCAGGCACCTGCATAGAGAACTTCCAGCCTTGACATATCAGTGCCTGACTGGACTCGAACACCTGCTCCAAAGACCGGGGAATAACGCCTCCCTCGTCAGGAATATCTGGGTTGCCAAGCATTGTGTGCGTCTTTCCAGATCCGGTCTGTCCATACGCAAATATGCAAACCTGGAAGAACCAAACGAGAGGATCTATTTAAGGATCATAACAGAAAAAAGGAACAAGTATTGCTGCAAGCTTGTGTTATACTCTTGTAGTCGCTTGTTGATGTCTTGGAGAGAGACAACCTGATTACGCACAGGACGTCCAGGAGGTAAATACGGAGGAAAGCACAATGGCATGCAAGCAATCCATCGACTTTGAAGTTCTGGAAGGGGAGAATGGAATTCCCAAGATAATAAATATCTGTCATGTATTGTTAGTTTAAAATCAACACAAATTATGTCAGAATCACTTCAGTCAGAAGCCAGACGCATTGCTATATTTTGGACTTAGAAGTACTATTGGAGGGCGGCGCTCTATTATTTTCCGCATGAAGTGTTCGAAAGATACATATGTGGAGATGCAACGTACCTGTTTGCCAGAAGACTTCAAGTCACTCTGAATCTTTTCAATTTTTTCATTCAGTGTAGCCTTCTCTTTCTCTCCAGCTCGAATAGTTTCCACATAATTCACTTCCGCCCGCAAAAGTGCCTATTGAAGCAACCTTCCACAATTTAGGCCGTAGTAATCGAAGGAAGTCGACAAAGGATAAATCCAATAGCCATACGCCTCCGCCATTGGACATTACAGAAGACTAAATTGTTAATTATAGGCAATGGTCTTGCGATTGATTCATCCTAGATTTTCGAGCAAACTTCTTAAGATTCATATGAAATCATAAGCAAAATTCAGAAATAAGTGTGCACCTGTTTCGCAGCCTTCTCTTTCTCTAATTCCGTTTCTAGCTGACATATACGTGACTTGAGCTCAGTGTTGCTCGTCTCCAGTAAAAGATGCCGGGCTCTCATTTCATTCTCTGAGTAGGCAAATCACCATAGTGAGTATCAGCAGACCCAGAACATACCAAGAAAACGTCACAACAGCTACGTTCATCTGTACTCACTAGAAGTACGATGCATGGTTCTAATAATAGTTGAAAGTTGCGTGACTGGGGAAACCTGCTTCAAGTCGGCGCTGTCTTTCATCTTCAATCTGCTTCGAAAGTTCGAGATGCTCCCGTGTGTGATTAGTGTCTAGCTCCTGAAACGCTCGAATACATGCTCGAAGTTTCTTGATGTAGTCCATCATCTGCTCGCTCTTCCCCTATTCCAATGAGGGGTTCAAAAACGGACGTAACATCAGTCTATCAGCCAACACCTGAATGGAATTCAAATAGAAACTATTTCTAGAGCTATGTTTGTATTGTCCAATCATTGTCCAACCATTGAAAGTGAGATTTCTTCGAGCAACCCGAAAACTGTGATCAACTTTATGAATCTTCCTAGTATATCTTCAGGTCAAATCGAATCCACCTACAGAGTTACAACCTCACTCCGGTCTCTACAACTCCAGCGCAAAGAGAAAGGTTCAACCATTCTGTAAGTGAGGTGTAGAGTTAATTGATGGCGTTYAGATCACTAGATCGAACGATAGGCTGAATATTTCTGCTAAATTCCGTTTCGATCCACAAATCTGAATAGAAAAAAGGATTAATTTAAAGGTACTCAAAGGCCTCCCGAAATTCATCAGCTTACGAAGGTCACGACAAGCTTCAAAAGGATTCGAGGTCAGGCAGCTCTCGGGAATGGGAGACAGATAATTGTACATTTCTGTACATATCGTTCATCTAACTGCAGGCGTATTTCTCGCATATGGATAACATCCTCTGCCTGTATAATATCTTAAAAACTTGAATATCGAGGAAAGAGGCCTGCCTGTAAGTCTCGACGTTCCGACTTACTTGAACTGACTCAAATTTTTCAYATTGAAMGCYKCTACGAGCATTYTAMTTASTGTAGTTGAATTAGCGTTAMTGAATCCGTTTCTGCAACTGATTCTACATGTGTTATCATCAAATATTTAAGCMCGGTGTTCTTGAGCGCAACCTCTCTGACGCAACCCCTCAAAGCGTTGCACAAAGCGCTCAAATTTGACCCTGAGTCAGATGGCGACCATGTTCTTCGCCGCCGTCCTTAGTAAATACGAAAGTGACCAGCGGATACTAAAACTCAKCTTCAACACTTMACAGATTCAGAACCAGAGAAGCAACGTGTARCAAATACCTTGAAGTCGAATTTCGTTTTGCCAACCATTTTCAAATTCAAGAGCGCCTCCACGGCATCCGCKGAAGTCGAGGAGCCATCTACTRTCGCATTCCCGTTGGGAGGAGTTCCTGCCTCCAAGGCCTTCCCCGCAGCTCCGCCACCGTCAGCTCTCAAGTTCACCACAGACAGAACAGACCTGTGCGAACGGACCTTCACGCCGGAAGTCGCGCTTCCTACCAGCTTCCGCTTCTTATCCATCGGTGTCTCGTGATTCTCCTTCTGCCCTCCCCAGCGCGCCTTACCGCTACTGAACGTAGCCATTATTTCTCCCTGCCTACCGATCCCTCTCACGTCACCTCCGCCCCGCTTTCCCTCCCTCTAAACTTCAAACATCGCCAACTGGAAATAAACACAATCCTCCTCTGCCACCTCAAAACTGCGCGTCCACGCCAAGAATGCGTCCCTTGATGCACAGGGCACAAACTTCCGCCGGATCCCGTCCCTGAAGAGACAAAGAGAAACCAGCGAGAGAGATAGCAAGCGCGTGAGATGCAAGAACGGAAACACSTCCTGAGAAAACTAGGCAAACACACACAGTGCTCCTAAAAAGGTCGAAATGCGAATGAGAAAAATTAGGCGCGCGAGCAGAGTAAGTTACCATGAATTGGTGCGGGATGCGTGAGCGTGCGCGAGGCTGTGATCGCGGCAGGAATGCGGCGAGCTTCACTGGCGGGGGATGGTGGCAAGCAAGCATCTGGAGGGAATGGGGAAGAGAGCTCCTGGCTTGAGCTGCAGGGCCAACGGCTAAGTGACAAAGAGTGCGGGATGGAGCGCAATTCAAATATTTCCTTAACGGTCCCCCGCCCCCCTCCCCTCCTCCTGATCCTCGCTCCCAGACATTCAAACTCACGTTCTCAGGTTCCCCTATCTGCGGCCTTGGGAACTGCTCCGGTCTGATTTCCACGTATTAATGTGGAATATCCAGAAATTTCAGAGATTTCAGAGACTTCGGAGATWTTAGGGCAGGGTGTGTCCATCTATAAGGTAGGAGGTCCATAAAGCGCCCATCTAAGAGATGAAACTGAATTTTGAGGAGGTGAAACTTCTTGAATTATTTTTCAGTTGATTTTTCCTAGAGAGACTACAGTAAATAGTGAAATTAGGTTGCCTTTGCAATTAGGTTGCCTTCCTCCAAGAAAGTGATTGTAAAAGCCATCAAAGTCAAAAAATGTTTCTACAAATACTTCTATTTGTGCACATGGAAGTTCATGAGTTCCAAATATACCAATTACTAATTTAAAAGTAGGATATTTTTGTACATTAGCAATAAATATTTATATAGTGTGGCATGTCAAGAAATTAGTGAGGGGCAACCTAATTTCACTATTCAGTATAGAGGAATTGGCATCTATCCCTAGTCATTTCATATTTTTTGGAGCTTTGCAGAATTAGTTACGAATTTTTGAAGTCAAATGGGCATTAAACCGCCCATCTCCTCAAATGTACATTGTTTGTATGTTCCTATGAAAATGAACAAACAACATGTACAAACAATGAACATTTGAGGAGGTGGGCATTTGAGGGTTTCTTAATAAACAATAGTATGGCAAATACAATTAAAGATGATTTATCACAAAGATAAAAATGTATTTCTAAAGTACAACAATGAATTATTTTGTAAATACAAAAAAAATAGGTCTATCAGTTTTAAGGTATGCTTCAACTTAAAAAGATTTGTATGTGAATTGTAACAAAGTTAAAGCATCTGCAATACTAATTTGTTAGCAATTCACGATTTGTTTAAGTAAATTTGAGATCTTCTTATTGGCGTTTSCTACCAATGTTAGAAATTGATTAAAGCTAAGCTTATCTGCATGCTATACAATTGGAATGCCATTGCCTTACTCTATGCTCAAATTCTAAACTTTCAAATGCTTGTTTGATGGTTCAACTTCAATGGACATAATGACACAATGTATGTATCTTAGAAAGTTAGAAGTAATTACTTCACTTGAAGGCAATGATAAATGTTATGCATGATCATAGAGACAAATTGGAGCTACTACTACAGTCGGTATACATCTTGTTTGCTAGCAAAAGAAACAACAGACTAGTAAACATGTAAACAATCAATTTGCAAATAGTTACCAATTTACTTTTTCAATTGAGCTCTAATTCTCTAAGTAATTCCTATTGTCAATTGGTATTTGGAATTATACAAGAATTTTAGGTTGTATGAGMGTAGTGACCTCATTTGATTTGGTGTTTGGTTATGATTGTCATCTCATACATCTGTGCACAAGATATTGGATGTGGCATACAAGTTGGAGAAGTATATGAGAAGCACACTACTATATTGTAACTCTAGATACAATTACTTAAAGGTCACAAATTGAAATCAATATGTTTGAAATTGTATTATTTTAGAGTACTAACAATGCTTTCAACGTACAAGAGAAAAATGTATTTTTAGAACTAGGGATGATCATATAGATCAAGTTATCGGAGATGAAGGCACCCATACAAGCAATGCTTTAAGCTAAGGTGGTAGTCCGAGTTAATTATTGTATGGGAGCTTTTTCAAGCAACGCAGTAATTAAATGTTGCAACAACAAGCAACTGAMTTRAGAGCACCTAATCAAACAATATAGGCGCAAATCAAAACCCATAAGTTTGTACAAGCTCAATATTGTGCATGTTCATGTAAACACGTAAGGGTTCACATGCGCATAATTCCAAAGCGTTTGATGTTGGAACTTGATCCAAAACTTTGTAAAATGAAGCGATTGGATTAGAACATGAAAGAGGCTATTTTAGAAATTTTTGGTGCTCTAGTAAATGACAGAGAGCAA
>VACF01002687.1:0-75715 GCA_006891605.1 Pleurozium schreberi | reverse complement strand
ACCACTCTACATCTAGTGACTCCATAAAAACCCTCCAGTTCGATATTTTGCAATCGAACTCCAAATCCAAACCCAAATTCTAAAACTTGAAGGAATACGTCGAACGGATGAAGTTTTTCCTCCAAATCAAGAATCTACTCAAACGTATAATATACACACGTTTTAAATATTGTAACTATTTACAACACGACAACGCTGCCAAATTGGGGGGTCTACTTACATGGTACGCCTTAGAAAATTTAAGCCACATCAAAATCAAAATCGGAAAATTTCGTCCTTTTGGAAACTTTTTGCTCTCCAATACTATAGTTAACCATTTTATGAAACATCACGTTGATTTCTCAATTCAGCATTGAAAATTAACCGAGGACAGATTATGTCCCCGAGGACATTTTGGGGTTAAAAGGTCACTTTAAGGGTACACTACCTTAGCAAGGTTGGTACAAAAGAAACATGTGAAATTTCAATTTTTTTTTTCTTAAACAAATAAATCAATCACTTCATCGTATAGTTAGTTAGAATTATTAATTCTAACTAGTAKAACATTTATGTATTTGTTTATATTTCAATAATTGTCAATATAAATGTCAATATAAATGTCAACTTAAATAATTATTGATGCGTGTGAAGAACTATTTGAATCATTTGAATGATTAAAAATAGACCATGATGGTTCAAATAAATAACAAAAAATAATAAACAATAATTTTATCTCATCACATTGGTGAACCTTGATAGTGTGATTYAAAGGTAGTACTGTACYAAGCTTAACCCTTAATTACTGTATTATACAGTACAGTACTTGGAAAAGAAGGGGTGCAGTGGCTCCCAGGTTAGAGGGAAGTTGTTTGATAACGTGGAAGGCTATAATTGGCTTATTGCACACGGATGTACTTGTGAAATGTCAAGCATCTTGACCCCAAAGGACATCAGGCAGGCAGGCTAAGAATCCGTGAGTTTTTTTCTGGCAATATTTTAAAATTAAAATTACCGGACAAGATTAACCCTTGAAGGCCCTTGGGGTCCCTCTATACGACCCATATTTTGCCTTACAACTCTTCAATTGTGGTTGAATATATGAATTGTGAGATGCTATTGTTTACTTACTCTCATGGTCATTCATTTACTTGATATTGAAAGTATTTGGTCAACGAACAAAAGACGGACCAATCTTTAGATGAGCAGGTTGTGAGACTTCTATGTTAGGAGCATACCCTTGGGCAAGCCCGACGGGGCAAGCTCATGAGTGCATTTCCAACCGTTAAGAGTAGTTCCCCTCTGTTTGGCAACGTTCCATGTAATTCACGTTGTTCCATGGTAAAATGAGCCCCCCTTGCTCACTCTACATTCTAAGAGCATTTCTACTCTTTCCCTGGGAAAATGCCTTGCCAAATGGCTTTTTGGCGGGCTCAAAGTCTCCTTCTGGGCTCCACCAACAATTAGTTTCCCATCCTTGCTCTCCATATCTCTAGGAGCTTTGCATTTTGATTGGTGGAAATTGTAATAATTGTTTGACTTTTCTAAATGTGAGATAAAAACATTATAAGACAAAGACATGCAAGCTTGAGGAAGAGGTGAGCAGGCCCTTGAGGATTCTGAGTTGATGAAGAATTTGAGCAAGGCCGGGATGTTTTTTTTGGATTTTGAGTATGCGGTGAGGGACATTTCCAAGGGTGGGCTCAACACTGAGCGGCCGGAGACCCTTCTTAGGGCAAGAGTGGAGATGCTCCAATATTTCCTTGAAAATGCGTGAATCAAATAGAGATGGCTCTTTAACCCTTGAATCCCGCTGCGGATGTTTTGTGTTTGATGAATTATAGAGAAACAAATTGTACAGTATAGAAGTGCAACTATTCATCCTTGGAATTAGGGGTGGAAAAGGAAGATCTTCTGTAGTATTTTGAATTCCAATGAGTACTTCTGGTGTTTTGTAAACTAGTGATTCCCACGGTATCAAAATTGATGTTTTCCATGTTATCTAGTCTGTCCTTCAAGGGTTAATTTTAACCTGTGCAATACAAAGAGGACATTTTTGTCCTTTGGATAACAAAAAACTCATCTAGTGAGTGGATACTCGCCAATTTTCATCCATTACTCTTGTGAAAGTGACCACGTAGGGTAGACAACCCATTTCTGATCAAATAAGCAATTATGAATATTTAAAGCACAAGTTTTTTGAATGTGGAATTTTCCTATATACAGTTTGAAAGGATTACATATTTTTCCAAAATTTATTACATAAACAAAATTACTCCTAATTTTTTAGTGGAAGATTCCCTTCAACCTATAATGGTGATGTAGACCTTTCTATTTCCGACCATAGGCTAATTGCAAAATTGACCAAGGGCTGATTGCAATATTGGGAGCCTTGCAACCAATCATAATGAGACACAACTACTGTAGAGACTGCGCCACATCGTCATGGGAAGACAACAGTCTATCCATTGGAAATGGTGTGTGTGTGTGATTGGAAATGGGTTGCCTCCCCTATTTCAATCATCATGGGAAGTCAAATTTAGTGTCTTAATTGCTTCTATATTTTTAGGTAACCCTAATTCTATGAGGTAGTAAAGATTTTCACATGATAGTGTTTCGAGACAAGTTGCCCTTTTCGGAATTTTTGAATGGGTAGCATTGGGTATTGGTTTGTACAATTTGTCTAAAGCCAATTACATGTGTGAACAATGTTTTTTCCCTCAATCAAGCAATACATATTCCACCCCGCCTTTCCCCGCGGTGATAGGTCCGTCCTTGTCATCAGGTTAACCTCTAAAGGACTAAGTGTCCGTTCATTGTACGCAAGAAATCTCGGGTAGGTTTCTACAAAGCTATTTTTGGTCGAATGTTCATGAAATTTGGATACAGAATGTAACTATGTACCCTCTTCCCAAAAATCTAATTTTTTTTTAATCATGTGCCTGGATAAAAAATTATGCTACCTTGAACTTTGTGGGCAGCTCCGAGCAGCATGTGCGAAACTTTTCCTATGATTGTGAAATCTGGTGGATATGTAGCTTACATAGTACAAGATGCAAATGTCAAAATAGAACCCGTGTAGTATAAAACTCTCATTCTAGAAGGAGTAAACGTTTCCAAGCCCTGTTGGGCAGGATTGGAAGAAAAAAAAATTTCACCTAACTTCAGACGTTATAATCTTTCAATCCGCGAGGTCAAAGTTTCTGAAATTTTTTCCACACATTCCCATAGAAGTCTAGTACAAATTTTAACAGTTCAATCTTGAAAAAAAGAAAAAAATTATCATTTCTTTTCTACTGCCCTAAAAAGTGGCAGTTTTTGACAATTTCTGCCCCAAATATGCCTTGATCCTTTAGGGGTTAAGTCGGGTTAAGTCTTATTACCGAAGAAGGTGCATTGGTTTCAGTCCCATAAAATCTTGGCTGACAGAAGCAAAGTAAGACTGCAATCTTTGTTGGTTGTACCACCCAGGACCCGGCCATTGCATGCCATGCCAGGCTTTGAAGGGGGGGGGGCACCAGCCCGCCCGCCAGTCAGATCTTTTTGGATCCCCCTTGSAACTATTATGAGGCCCAACTCCCGTTGCCTTAATAAGTAAGTTACTTGCCTCCCCAGGAAGGGAAGGGAAGGGAAAGGAAAGGGAAGTACAACTCCAGAGTCCATGCTGAAACTGAGGCACTGGCATCAATTGAGAAGCTGCAGCAGCAGGCTCCATGCCTCACTCGGACTGACTCAACTAATTTCCATTGCGGTCAAATGACCCATAGTGGACACCTAATGACCCCATGACAGTTTTTCAGACCATAATCAATGTCTAACTTGACCCCCATGGAGTAATTACTAACCTCATTAGGAGCACCTTACTTTTTGACTGTAAATCATTGTAGGAAGTGACTATTCAGGGCCTTCCACATTAAAAATTATTGTGACCACTTTAGGTGATTAAGATGAGCATATTGGATACAATTTTTTTTTTTTTTGAAACACATGGACAAATTCCATTAAGGATACAATTTTTGTTGGTTATGAAGTAGCCTATTGACTCTTTTGGGCAGATCACTTCAAAAATTCATAACTAATTCATACTTTGTCTGAAAAATATAATTTCAATTGCTCCCACTATTTCTCGCACTTGTCTCTAACTGGAAAAAAATTTGAAACTTTTTAGCAATGGCATGAGGGCAGACTCCAAATTCTGACCACAACGGGTTTTTTTATCTTAGTTTCCCTCTATAGACTACAAATTTCTTTTGAGACAGACGTAAGGTAACTACACTTAAAATTGCACAAATAGCAATTCAACATGTTTTTGTTAGTATATTGGAAATCATTTTGTGGGATCTTTCTGGTACTTATTAGATTCTCTTCTAAGAATGCATTTTTTGAACACCCATCCGAATAAACTACAAATTTTCAAAGTGCCAAAAATAGGTGTTTCAAAAACCAACCCTAACTCTCATGAACATGAACAGTGCGAGTGCACTTCTACACAAAAAAACTGTAGTACTCTGTAATCAGTTTTAGAAAGCAAGTTGAAATYATAGTGTAGTTACCTTAGTAGAACATCAAAACGTGTAAATCCGATCATTGTGTTTTTTGAAAAYATGGGTTGTCACAGGCATGAAAAGATCAGTATGTCTGATTTTTTTTCCCCCTCCCTGCCAGAGAAAGATAAGACTACAAGGAGTGATTGAGATGGCTCGTTCAAGTGAATGGCCCCTGTAAGCTTAACTTAGACAGTGATAGTGAAGTGATTTTTTTTTTTTTTTTTTTTTTTTTTTGCCTCTTTCTTTTGTATCATTGTACAATGCCAAAGTAGGGGTACAACACATGGAAGTGGCCAGGCTTGCGAAGAGCCCCCCCCGCTCCCGCCCGGCCTTAAATTTCGAACCCCTCGCCCAGCCTCGCCCCGCCCAACTTCGCCCCGCCCAATTTCGCCCTGCCCAATTTCGCCCTGCCCAATCGTGGATAACTTACACAAAAGTTTACGTGAAGTTACACCTACGTACGTGTCCCGGGTGCTTTTATGTCTATGTGACACATCCCACACTCGGTGTCTATTTTGTCTGTCCGGGACCCATCCCGGACCCATCCCGGACCCATCCCTCCTAACGTACATACAACAGGACATGATTGCTACCGATGGGTATTCGCCAGTTGCAGTCCATGAAAACTACATTTCCTACACTTTTGCTGCCTTGATTGATCTTGCAAGGATGCGTAACTTAAATTCAAGCCACATCCATCACGGCCAGTTTCGGGATGTCATGGTCGTCGGSATTGAGGAGAAACATCCCTGGCCTCGCACCTGAGCTACTACGCAAACCTCCCGCCCTGGCTCTGTAGATTATCCTTACAATTGTTTCTCTTTAACCCCTCAACTCATGACTCAAGCTTGATGGTATGGATAACAAACATGAACTTAGACCCAATATTTAGATTGAAATGTTATATGAGACGATTGAAGATTCAAACATTGGGCCAATGCAATTTTCAAAATGAAAGAAATCAACGTATTTATCACATTTTGGGAAGCCATGTAGGTATATATTGTATTAACAAAGTAGCAGTTTTTTTTAAATGTCAATCTTCTAAAATAGAAATTTTTTTAATCAATATATATTTATATTTTTGATAAACTGTCATTCATTCATCTAAATACTAATAGTTCATTCAAAAAGCAATTCCTTTCCTCTCAATGCAACCATGCCAATTTGTTTCTTTTTCATGGTATGCATAATCAATTGGAAAGGCCTACTAAAATTTGCATGCCCTAAATTTCTAATTATACTGTATCAAAACTATCTTTACAAACCATATGGATCAAGCACGATTCCATAATCACAAAAATTGACCCTTCAAGTCTCACGACTTCTATTGTCATTCTAAAAGTCTTATCCCACTACATGCAATTAAACTTAGGGTCATTGCCCTAATAAATACCTTACAAGCACAAGATAAAAACAACATGGCTTTGAGATTTTGAGTGGTTCCTTGCTCCTTGTGACAATCCATCATTGTTTTTTTATAGAAGTTTTGAAATTTAGGTTTAGTTTTATCTTCACATGAAACACCTACAGACCCTTTCATTGCATACCAATAGGTGTTGGTTCTTTGTGTTTTGATGAGGTGCTCCTCTTCACTTCTAAGTTCATTTCCATTACAATTTGGTTCTTGTTGGTTTCATGTAATTGCAACTACCAGCAAGTGAGAATGTTGGAAACTCTAACTCTCAAGTTGGAAACACGAGTGTCCAATCTTGGGTTTCATTTGTTACAAGTTTAGTTGTAGTGTAGTTGTGCCCTTCCCATTTCCACCTAGTTCAAAGAATATGTGGCTTGAGCCTTTTATGAATTCTTCAATGCAATCTCATTTTGGACATAAATCATTGGAAACATGAGAGATGGCACCACCTCCTAAAAAGAAGAAAATGTCTAGGAAAAGGAGAAGATAACAATGCGTCGTGGAAGAAAAAAGAGCACTTGGTGAGCACTTTGTAGGACAATACGGAAGAGACATTTTCTTGAAAGGAATTGGAAAATTGAATTACTTATTTTGGAGCTTCATTTTGTGTTTAAGTCTTTTATAAAACATCAATTGTGTTCTTTCATGTTTTAGTTTATATCTCCTCTTATAGTAATTTAGTGACACTTTATACCAATGGATTCAAATAAATAGATTGAGTCTATGCTTTTATATATACATTTTTTTTGAGTAATTTTTTATTAAAAATTTCATATTTAAGACTTAAATTTKTTTGAAGTAACAAAAAGTATTCTTGTGATCTTTGATTTGAAGTGCCTTCAAATAAAAGACCAAAAGCTTTTCATCATCCACTTAATCCTTCAAGCACCAATACAAAACAACGTGTCCTTTTTAAATTGCCAATAACAAATTCTTGATAGGATGAAACAATTTGAATATTTTGTAAACCATGGACTTGTAGAGAAACAAGTTCTCATACCTTTTTCATTTTTATTTTCAAAATTTCAATGTGAGAAGTATTTAAAATTCTATTTAGAAAACATAGTCAAGAATGTAGTCTAGTAAAAAAAAAGAAGCAAACATAATTGTATTACAATGAAAGGAAAATTAGAGATGGCAAAAAAAATTCTTGGAACATTTATAGTCTTTATTATACACAAAATAAAATAGGTGTGGAGGAAAAAAAATTCAAATTTATATTTATAGCAATTTAAAAAATGCAAGATTCAATCTTGTAGGATTAAAAAATACARTAATAATTAGAATGGGTCCAATTGTTTTAGGATATTCCAAACAGTGTTTTAATAATATCAATTGTTGAATTTCAAAAATTGAGACATGTRTAATTTGTTTAAATTTTGTAGGATCCAATTTGAATAGTTTTACTTTCTATTCCTACTATTTGAAAATTTATAAAAATTTGAGAAAGTTTTTTATTTTTTATTTATTAAAATTAAAAAATACTAGATTTGCCTTAGATTCAAATACAATTTTTTTTGGAGGGGTGAAAAATTATTATTCATCTTCCTATAGTTTTGCTTCCTACAAAGTTGCATTTTTTGCCTTGAGGAGTTAACCCCTAACGATCAAAGTGTGTGTACTTTCAAAATAGGCTAAAACCTAGCAAAAACTTGAGCAATTAGTTTGTTCATTTTTTTATTGAGATTTTACAGAATGTCACCATTGGATTTTGCAGTTCATGTTCAAATTGAGCACTTCAAAAAAATTTAGAGTTTTACTATAGTGAGCATAGTAGCATACTACAATAGATATTTAAGGGAATACTTAAGTTTGAAATTTTATTTGGGTCAATGGAAAAACATAGCAACGCACTTTGAAAAGAGCATATCTTATTGAGATTATTTTGAAATGATGATATTTTGTGCTCAATGGAAGACAACAGAGGTGAAAGTGCTTGTCTAAAATTTCACAACATTCTAGTCCTTTTGCAGTTTTGGGTGGAGCTTGCAATGCACTATGGTCATTGAAATCAAAGTGGTGTTGGTAAATAAACAAGGATGGACACACTTGTCTTCTCCTTGAGCACCTTGGATGTGCCCTTTTTGAAGTGGACAACAATAAYATTGGTGGCTGAYTTTTCAATYCGTGACCRAATTGAACCCAAAAGCATGAGCCTTGAACTACAATACACCATTGAACTTTAAAAAATCTCACAAGGGAGAGTTTAAGGTAATTTGAAATTTGATGAAACTACTGCCATTGGACTTATTACATAGTCTATTTTCTAGAAATAATTATTATTGAAAAAAAAATCAAAATTTGTAATTGGGCAAGTCAAAAAAAAGGATAGTGACCAAAAAATGGTTACTTGGGTCATTAGGGGTTAAGGACTAAATGTTCAAATTCCAAACAATTGATGAATGCAAACACATCCTAAGCATACAAAAATGTATTTTTTCATCCATTAATTATTATGTAGATTCTTGTGCTAGTTCTTTAACAGTTGTAACCTTTAATTATGAAAATTTTGTTTTTTGAATATTCTATAGTTCAAAAGTATAAGCAAGTATGGCCTCAAAAAGTAACTTAGTGCTTCTACCTTAGTAAATTTTGTCTTGCAATTTGGATTTTGGGAGGTGGCAAGCATTGCAAACTCACTATTAGGTAAAACCAAATTATCTATTGTTTTGGTCGCATTGATCCGGTCACTATTTTGTTGATTTTGACAAAAATCTGTTGATTTTTAACAAATTTTCAACAGATATGCTCTCTAAAACTTAATTTTCATAGCATTTTTTTTTATTAATGGAATGATTCAAAGCTTTTTACATCTATATAAATCTAGAAAACCAATTTTGAATTTCCATTTTTTCAGAAGTGATTGTCAAAGTTTTTTTATGAGCTGCCCAGGCTGCCCAAAGATCAAAGAAAATCACATATTATGCAACAATTTTTTAACCATGTAATCAAAAGTAATGAAAATTGTTGGGCCTTAAAGCTACTCCGTGGGCACATGTTGTGTGAAAATTTCAAAGAAATAAAAAGTTTTCCATTTGAAGTGAGCTCCCCAAAATTGCTTTGTGGCCAAAATGCGCAACTTAGTCTTTTAATTAAAAGTTGAAAATGTCGATTTTGGAAATTTAGAGTGTCCTTGGTATTTAATCCCTCAAGGCCTAAAAAGACAAAAGCGTCTTCATCAAATTTTCAATGGCAAATTCTTGATAAGGTGAAACAAATCTCAATTTTTTGTATCGTAGGATCTCGTAGAGTAACAGATTGACATACTTGTTGCATTTTTGGTTAATCAGAATTTCAATGTGAGGAGTATTAATAATTTTATTTAAGAAATATAGTTTTGTACAAGGAGAGGAATAGGAATAAATTTTGGACACGGTTTAACCTCTAAAGGACCGAGGTTCATTTAAGGCACGAATTGTGAAAAACTACCACTTTTTAAGGCAACAAGAAAAAAAATGATTTTTCTTTTTTTTCAAAATTCAACCCAACAAATTTGTACTATACTACTGTAGGGATGTGTGGAAACAATTTCAGAAACTTTGACCGCACGGATTGAAAGATTATAACGTTTGAAGTTAGAAGAGACTTTTTTTTTCTGAGCTTGCCTGACAGGGCCAACATACTTTAAAACCTCCTAGAGTGAGATTTTTACACTACACATGATTATTTTTTTTTAATATTTGGAGTCATTTGGCCATATAGATTGCAAGAATATAATGTTTTAGTGTTGAAAAAGGATGCTGAAATTTTCCTAGAAACACATTTGGAGGTCAAATTTGATTTCTAAACTTATTAAAATGAAAAAAATTTCAAACTATAAAGTGCTTCAAAACCAACATACAAACACATTGGTGAAAGAAAATATTATTCAATTGACTCGGTGTGTTTGCAAAATGGAATTGAAATGTCAAAAAATACTTAAAAAAACCACATCAATGGCTGAACCTCTTTCTACTAAAATGCTTCTCAATCACTTGTAACTTCTTGGATTGATATAAAATTTTAACCACACAAACTAGACTAGTATGCGCAACTTTATCAAGGAAATTGGTTGTAAGAGGACACTATATGAAGAAGATACAAGCTGGAGAAGTTCACTGTAATCCAAAAGTGTATGGATTTTGAACTTCAAATTGCTTCCAAACATTCAAAACAACTTGGATTGACATGAAAATTTTACCACAATAACCAAACTTCAAGGAGAACATAATTCAACAAATTTTTACTGAAAACAAACATTGGATGAAGGAGATACAAGCCCCCAAAGTTCCATCCGTCAAAATGAAATTTGGTGAACTCAAATTGAACCTATGAACTTCGAATGGCTTAAAAAAAATGAGTGGATGTTGGATTGATTTGAAAATTTTACCACAAAGACTAGAAGATAGAGTGCACATTTAGCAACAAGTTTTTATAGAATTTTGACATTGGATGCAAAAGTTACAACACTTTGAATTGGACTTGTAGACTGTGAAGACACTTTTGGTCCTCTAGTGTGTTTAGGGATTAAAGGTGCTCTTTCTCAACCATTTTTGTCTTCAGGAAAAAAAATTGTGTTCTCTACACTTGCGCAAATATAGTGCACCTTGAGCACATCTGGAAGGTGGATAGATTATTATATTAAAAAAAAAATCTTTGTGAGCTTGTATCACTTTATTAAAAGTCCTTGCATTCCAATTTGAAACTTCAATTTATGCATTTTTATAGTGCTAAATCAGCCAACATGGGCATGGTAGACATTCAATTGTGGGCTATTTAAAGATAACAAAATAATTCAAAATGTTATTTAATGTCTACAACTATCTTGAGTAACTTCATTTAAAATTAAATGTAAAACTAACATACGATTCACAAGAGTTATAAGCAAAAAATCATTTGTCTAAGGCTAAGGGGACAAAAAAAAGGACAAGTGTATCTTCCAATCACCCTTTTCTACTACACCATTTTCAGACTATGCAATGTGATATGAAAATGTGACATTTAGGACAAATATAGATTTTAGTCTATCTAGGACAACTATATATTTTAGACCATGCAGTGTAGTAAATTTTAATAGTGCCAAAGTTTGAGGAATGGTGCCAATTTTAATGAAATTCTTCATTAACCTCTAATGTCCCATTGGCCCTACAGGGCCCAAATTGTGACTTCACGTAGGCTCATGCGGTCTCATTATTCATCGTAAATTYGTGAAACTTTTTGTGAAGCTAGAAAATCACATAAGCTTTTTGAAAATATAATTTTTATTTCAATCAGTACATGGTAGCAAAAATTATGGCACAATAAGCCAAAATTGGAGGTTGGCGGGCAGCACAAAAAAATCACAAAAAATCAAAATATTTTAATTTCTTTTCTCCTAAAATATTATTTTTTTTTTTGAACACATGAAGCTTTGATTCATTCTATTTGGACTAGTGATGAGAAAACTATGAACAATCTTGTTTTTTGGACAATCCAAGCGACTTCTATAAAAAAGAAAAACTTACAGGATTCATTTTTGAATGCCATTTTCAAAAATTAAAAGAAAAAATTGTTTGACAAGGATAAGTATGCTTGCTAAAACAATCTCACTGCATGGATTATTCTGTTTCAATTCTATCTTAGAGCTATTTACAATTTTGTTATTTGTTCAATCTTAGACCTACTTCTACTTAACAATTTTCTAAAGAATAGAAATCAATTTTTTCATTAAATTTTTTTTTCCTGGACTTCCAACTCAATTTTTCAACATAAATTTTTTTTAATTCAAAGTCTATAGTACAATAACTTTTCACAAATGACTGACAAAGTCATATAAAGTTGCAATATAGTATTCCCAAAACCCTTTTTTTCCAACTTTGAATGCTAATGTCTGCCGATCTGTATCGTCAAAGGTCATAAAGTTTTTATCACATGATCTCACACAATTGAAGTACAAGATATTATGGTTAGATTCTTTTTTAAATATTTTTTTTTTTCTTAGATGAACACAGATGAAATGGCAGTTTTGAGTGTTTTTTGGCAAAAAAATGGCCTTTGAACTTCAGGGGGTTAAAAATGTTAGACTAGAAAGTTATAAAAAATGTAGAGGTTTTTGAAAAAAGGATGTATATCAGGGGCACCTCCTATTGTCCTCAATAAGCAAAGTAGTGGCCCTCTAAAATCTGAATGATGGGTAAACATTGACATATTAGATAAGAGAGGTTATTGCATTAGGGAAGGGCATAATCTTTGTATGTGGTTCATATTGTTAAGCCGGGATTAGTATTTAATGTTCTTTGACAGAATTTCATTGAGTTAGAGAGGATTGAGTTAGGGAGGTTGTTTTTTGAATATAGTGTGCTCATGTGGAATTTGATATTAATAGTACTTGGCTTGTTTTGGTTTAACAAGCCCTTTAAAATTTTATCACTAAGTGTCCAACATTCCAAAGATTACGCAACTTCTTATGTTCACTTTGGATTTCATTCTTCTTTCACCTGAAAATTCATTGGAAATTCATCCACTGCACCAATTTGGATTCACCTGGTAAAGGCTCGCTTCTTGGACCTGTTACTTAAACTTATTGTTGAACTAGGATCCAACCATGACGTCACCCATGCTGAGCTCATTTTGCAATGATGCGCACGAACGGGTCCCATGCAGAACTGGTGCGGCCCTTTCGAGTTTTCTTCCTCCTCAAGTACGACTTTCTTTGTCTTGTACAAACCTAACTCCAAGATTCCTCCACAACTCCACACGTTTCCATCCACGAATGTCGATCTAAGTTATGCGTTAAATGCACTCACTTGGTTTCGTTTTCATAAAAAACACAAAAAACAATATATAGAGATCAATACATGCAATTGAGTAATTCAAGTTCATTGCAATGGATTTGAGGCCCTGATTAAGCCTGCAGTAATCTGCTATAAATAATGTTGAGAGGGATTTTTGTTTATGCTTTTATACAAATGAAAGTATTTTTACGATTGCAAAGAGGGACACAGAGATTGAGAGGATGAGAGGGAATTCACTAACTAAAGATATGGGGAGAGACCAAGATATCACGTACTTGAAGGAACCTGTGATATCCCTTACCTGTGGAGGCGAATTTTCCACAGCAGTGATTCACATGCTTCCTGAATCCTGACGTCATCCTCGCATCAGAATTTGAACAGCTAGCCTGCGAGCATTGGTGGCCCTCTCCGGCCTCCCAATTCTTGGCTTTTCAACTCGATCCCTGACAGGCTTGAATTGGTAAATCATTCTCTCCTGAAGGAACTGCTTGTCCAGTACAAATGCATTAAGACAACTGTTCTTTACTTCCTGTCCTCCAAACCCAATCCCGGCTGGGGTTTGCTATTACTTTTTCCCTGCAATGAAATCATTTTGTTTTGTGCCAATAATAGAAAATAAAATCCATCAGACCAGAAAACATGACATTTAAGTTATGCACCCGGGTGATGCTGCGCAACCTATTTGATATCAAGGACAGCTTCCAATGACAGACTTTACACAGCACTGACTGATACTTTTGGAATTTGGACTGCTAATAGAAAGAGGTTGAGTTACTGTAGCAACTACTGGTAGACACTAAATTTCATGTTCGATTTTGTAGGATGGATACTTACTAGCGACAGACTCGAAAAATCAGTACATACAAGGGCCGCTTGGCTTGTACAACCATGGATACTTACCTTGCTTCACCATAGAACATATCCTGGCTGACAATACAGTTTCTTGTGGATTTAGGGTGGCGAGTACCATCACTCCTGGGAATTTACAGTGCGGTATCGGCGTTCCTGCGGAACGTTTTCTTATCAATTAATCCCTGAAAGTTATGCCACCGCAACCGCTACTGTAGCCTGGAGTGCACAAGCCATGTTGCCATGGATAAAGACCATCTTGTTGTTTTTAGAAACCATGTTATCCTTGTCAGTTTTTTTTTCATAACCGAAGATCAAACCACTATGATACATAATAYTCATTTATGTTAACTTGAACACATTTAATTAACTCTGTAGGTCCAAAACTGTAAATCGTAGAAGGAATATGTTGCGAGACTCATTTTCAATTTTAGTAACTTCCGAAATATAGTTTCTTACGAAATGTAGGAGATGATTTCCTCATTCTGTTGTCAAACCAAAACTCTGTCGAAACTTACTMCTGTAGTCTAATTATGCACTTACTAGTGATTTAGCCTCTCGGTCTGAACAAATAACCTAACCCATTCTCGCCCAGCTAGTCTTTTCATTGTTCATTTCCAATCTCTCTGTCTTGTCGCGATGGATCATCATTTTGTTTTTGTAGACGAGAAAGACACTTCTCTTGAGTTAGAAGGCGAGGAGACGATATATGTAGTAGTGTTAATCATCGTTGTGATTCTGCTTCTTCTTCTCGGATATTCCATCACATACTTCAGTTAATTTAGTTAATTCACGGCRGCTTAATAAATTCAGGTAAGTATCCGGGCAAGTGACTTTCCGAGAAGCTCTTTCACCTGTTCAATTGCAATCCTTGAGTACAGGTTTAGTCGCGATGGATCCTATCCCGGGTTCAAGTGAATCTTTCTTGTATCGTACGTGTCTTGAATACTGACATCGTCAGTAGGTGTTGCATTTTATGTACATTGTGGCTCTGCTTCTCTTGGTTTGCTTGACCGTTGAATATTAATTGGCTCTTATTTGTAACGAGCAGGATCGAGAGCAGGATTCCAGGGCTTAATTAGTTTAGCATAGCGTTAGTTTGCGGTAGAATTAGACTTCCTTTCTTTCTCCAATATGATCAAAGGCCTAMGAACGACGAGATCCCGGATGAGATCAATAGTATAGAACCCGTSACACTTGAAAGGAGACACCACATTACTTAAGAAATCAGGGATTCGACTTCCACTTTGTACCGGCGTGTCGGCAATCCATGTATAATCTCTCAGGAGACTTTCAAGAACTGGAGAATTTTACGGATTAGCTAGGAGAGACGGCATTTAAGAGGTTCAAGATGGATTTTAGATCGATTTGGGATCGTAGAATGGATTTTGTTGAGGACTTGGATTACATTTTGATACTATGGATTGTGGTTCTGCTGCTCTTGGTAATATGGTTCATGATATGCTTCCCAGTTTATCCTACGGCCTAATTAGTTGTAGACGGTTAATACTTGTTCAGCATGTAGTTAGTTTGTGGTAGTTTAAAATAGAATAAAAAAATGAGCAATGATAAAGGGACTGCGACAGACGAGGGCCCAGAGGAGATCAATTGTATAAAGCCGTGAAACCAGAAAGCGACAGCTCATTTATGAAGAAATCAGCGATTCGGCTTCTTTCAGCACCGGCATGTCGACAGTGCATGTCTAAGCACTCAAGAAAWGGAGATTCGGATTCGAAACAATCTTCAGTGGCAGCAGGAGTGAGACAGTATTGAGAGGTAATGCATGCTTCTGAACGAAGACTACGTTTCTCCTGACACTTTCGCTAAAGGAATTGAACACGTTATTTATCTCGATCAACCTCTCGAGATCGCTCTGAAAATTGCTTTAGTTTGTAAATATTTTTGCAACTGTCTCTCGTTCCACAGTTCTACAGCTTCATAAGGCCCGGCGCGATAGACGTCGGACTTTAAATATTCTGGATCAGAATTATCTCGTCATTCACATTCGTTCTTATTCAATCCAAGAATTATATGGCAGTGCACACGTCTGCAGCAAGCTGTATGGGGAGCGAAAATACCAGCTGCAGAGGAGGACGCTTTGGCTATGATATTCGGCCTCGCCAGCTGGTTCATCTTTTTCAGAAAGAGGTGAGGAATCTTGAACGCTTTCGCAGTCACTACAACCACCGTGTCCGTCACTACACTTGAATCCAGAAGCTAATACTCAGTTTCGAACAACATATCCATACATGTATATCCTGTTTTTGTATTCACGCTTACGAGGACAATTTTGTTTCCTCAACCATGGCATTTTATCTACTAACTCTCGATAGTTTCAATGTTGAATAAATAGTTCATTGATTCAGTGTGTTCGAAAACGTCATTATGCCAATGTTAAAAGAAAGACTAAATCAACACTGTAATTACATCATGTTTCTAACATTAATATACTAACTTAAAAAAAATGCTACAAGTGTTGACAATAAGTGAATAGAGACTTTTAGAGGCTATTGTGATGTACACATTAGACCACTGGATTGAAATAGATATTATCTCAACACAAGCAATACATTCACCAACCAGACACATTCATCACAAAATCAAGAGATCCTACCTCCAAGGGGGTATAATGAGTTGTAGTGAACCTCCGCCCAAAAGCTCAAATATATCTCTGCAAATGACAAAATTCAAAGTATTTAGCAAGATGATAAATTCGAATTTACTTCAATCAACCACAAGGAGTTCATATCAAATTTCCTGTGTTTTAAAATGTATTAAAGTTCCCCTCTTGACCTTGCAAGGATTTGCAACCTTTCCTTATCCTCAGTGGAAAGTGAGACCACCATGGATTTGTATGTATTCCTCTGTCTCACTTTCCCCTTAGGGCAGAACCTCCTTGTGTTGTATATGTGATAATACTCCAAACACTTCACGTGCTTGTAATGAAACATTGTCCATCAAGCCCTTCACCCAGACTTACACTCAATCTAAGAGCTAATGACTTGGTACCACTCTACAAAATTGAGCACAAGAATATCATTATGTTTCAAAATTAAATTTCCAAGTTTAGAGAAGTTTCCATCTCCCACCCCTAGTCACATAGAAATACAATACGCAAACAAGAAAACGGAGGGTAGAAACCTCTAGCGGATTTCCTCGCAGCGGGCATGATCTCGACAAAGTAGGTGTCCTTGAAGGATGTGATCAAGGAAATTTTCACTCCATACTGCACTTACTCCAGAATTTGCATTTAGATTCTGTGAGAAGAAAGGTTACTACTATGCTGTTTCCTTCAAAAGCTACAACTATAGTGGCATAATAACAAGACTGCAACTTCGTAACATCTCATTGAGTTTGATGAAAGATTTTCTTGCGACTTCTGAATCCAGTGCTTTTAGCTASCACATAACTAAGGGGTGAGAGAAAAACAAAGTTGATTGRAAGGAGGAGCTTTTACATAGTCGGCAGCAGCTTGCAATGTCACATGATCACCCCATTCACCATCCCTGCTAGCAACAAACGCATCGTTAGTGTTTATCTAAAGAAACACAAATTACCAAACAAAGTAACACGAAATGTTAAGGAAGAACAACAAAGTGATGATACATACTTTGTCATTTTCGTCAGATACTCATCATAAGACATTGGGACATATCCAGAGTATGAACATTCTGATTTTGCGAGCTGCGCTGACCATCCTACCCTAACAAGGTAGTGAATTAGAGTTGTACATATAATTCATGTCACTTAGTTTACAGCTAATGTTCACGTCAATGCTTCCCTATTGAAACATGCAGTAAGTGCAACACTTAAGCCTATAAAGAGTGATTCCAAGTACATATTTGTTCTATCTGGACAACCTAGATCGATTTCCTGGACTTATCAAATGAGAAATCATATTATGTCAAACGTAGCTTACGTACCTGCGAAACAATATTGTCTCGCACGAACTTGTGATGCTCTGGTGATCGGTAGAGCTGGTCTGATAAAGCTCGAAACTGTCCATCATTCAAGCCACACCAAAATCACAATTGTTGGATGAAGATTACCCTCACATACAAAGGAAAATCTAAAAATACGGAATGTTTAAAGAARGTGAAATGTGCAAAAAAACGAAATTGACGTACCTGGCAGTTCCCGTCGCCTGCGATTCTACACTCGGTCAATCCATAAAGACTTAACCTGTAACATCACACATCCAATCCCTACACAAATCATGAAAATAAACTTTCAACTACTAATCAAACCCCCTTTGCACTTGAATTACGGAATGAAACTTGTTCACTCAAAGAAAAGCAGCTGTTGAGAATTTCAATTCTTTACCTRTCCAACAAACGTTGATGATCTTCATTAGCAGCTTCGGCAGGTGGGATTACTCCATTTACTCTCGGAACGTGCTGTACATACAAAATCGGTAGAATATATCAATCAGTACAAGCAAATATTGAACCCAAAGCAACTGATCTTTAGAACAATACATGGAAACCCTAAAAATTTGATAGGACAAATGCGGGAACAAAAATCCCTCACAATCAATATCCCAAAACCCGGGGTCGAAGATGCTCACGGGAGTCGAGTCAAAATCATGCAGGCGTCTCGCAAGCTCTCGATCAACTTGAAGCTGAGCCTCAGACAGAGCCAATGCAAGTTGGTGATCTTCTTCCACCATTGGAGACGGTCTCTGCTCCGTTGAGCAGCCAACACTCAAATTACGAAAAGCCGATGCCCAAACCTCTGCCTGCACCACACCGCAAGGAGATTATCTCTAATTCCCGGATTGCCATTCCCAGTTGAACGTCTTGCCAACAGTAACAGGAAAATTTGTAATCTCTACTGTCCCCTAAATCCCCCATTCCTATTGAAAAATCATCTGCTATTCCCCACACATTCTCCATGTGTACGAGTTCAGGCTCAACATCAATTGTCTAATCACTAATCGTTTTCAACAAATTTTGAATTCCCTCGAGATTTTAACTGCAAACCCTAACGTACCTTACCTGCAATTGCAATTGATCGATGGCTGGAAGGGCGGCTGTTGATGCTTCCATTGCAGCTTCGCTATCGAACTCCTCTTGCAATGTTTGTGCAATTTTCTCATCACTGGCAACAATGCTTGTGTCACGCGGCGCGGCCATTTGCACAACATTCTATGCAATTCTATGCGGAAATCTTCAGATCTGAAGAGACCTGGCTCTCGAAAAATGTGCAACAATCTCGTTCAGAAAAATTCAAACTCATGAGCTGCAATGTCACGAAGATAAGAGATCGGAATTCTTCATGGATATGTGCGATAGTTGCAAGAGGAGAAATGGAATTGTTGGCTGGGAAACTTGTAAAGAAGCTTGCTACCAGCGAGGGAGGCAAGGCAAGTCTCTTGTGTTCTTGGGCAACTATTTTCAACATTGGATTTCGAAATTTTAGGTTGTTTTTAGTTTGACAAGAAGGGAGAGTTGCTTCTAAAATGTAGTTTCTCCCAACTCACATGGAAATGAAAGCATCATGAAATTTGTTTGGACTCTGGAAAATCTGGAAACTTGTTTACTATTCCCATATAGAATGGAAACTTGCTCTTAGGATATTTTTAGGGTATTGGATTAAGAAACATTTGTTGACTATACTTAAATTAGTTGTAATAACAATCTTAAAAAGGAGGTCCTCAAAGGACCCAAAGTGAGAGTTCATATTTGACAACTCACCTCCCTGGAGGACAACAAGTAGAACCTGGAGGCTCTTCATGTGAAGGAGGATCCTCTGCATCTAGTCAAGATCCATGCCGGCCTCAAGCTTACCGATGTTTTCTATGCAATAAACGAGTGGGACTCACAGGGTTCAAGTGTCGTTGTGGCAATACCTTTTGTTCCTTGCACCGTTATTCAGACAAACATAGTTGCACATATGACTATAAAACAGCTGGACGAGATGCGATTGCTAAAGCCAACCCTGTAGTAAAAGCTGATAAGGTTGACAAGATCTAAGTATAAGGTATCATTATAGTAAGTCACTCTTTTACCAAAGGACAATGTATAGAAACCCTAGTCCTCTTTGTAGAGATTGATCAAAAGTTGAAGTTTGCAAGATTGCCACTATCACTCTATAAAGTAGCAAGTTGCAATTTTATACCAATGCATTATGTAGAATAATTTGGTAAGCATGTGCAACATGAGCAAGTGATACGCTCTTGTCTATATTTCCTCCAACTAGACTACTTTCTTTTTCTAATTTAGTCTATAGTTTTAGAATTCCTCATTTTCAYATTTTTTTAGAAATGAGGATAGTCAACATTGAAGACTATACTTTGCTATATTGTGGCATAAGAAAGTGATGTCCATATTTGTATATATGTAGTGAAAAGTATAGTAAACTTTTGCTCTCGTAAAGGCTATGTTGCTTAGACAATTTGTTTATATCTCTTTCAGTGCTTTAGCAAGGTTTTCTGAAATAACAGTGGATGTTTTTCTAGGGAATTATAAAAGGTTATGAAATATTTTGGCATACTATTTATGTTTTGGCCTACTAAACACTAGTAGAGATATGGTATGCTTAGATTATGAAATGACCACAAAAAATCTAGAACTAGTCGAATTGGTCATCATTGCGTCTTAAGATGGGTAATTTTTCAAGCCTACATAGACCATGATTCTACTTGTGAAGACATTTTGTCTTAGATGCAAGGAAATATGATTCTTTTAGAAATGAGGTAAAGGGTCATTGCAAGAAACACCGACCATTTTGTGTACACTTTTGGCACAATATTCATGATTTTTTTGGAATATTCTAAAATTAGAAAAACAATTTTAAAAAAAATATGAAAAATATGATTAATGTAAACACCTTTAAAAAGAATGTGCCCCAGGAAGAAAAGTGTAGAAAAATCATCTAAGTAAGAGAACTAGAAAAGTGCAAAATCTCATGAAATTAGGTACTTTGACATTTTAATTTGTGAAAAATAGAAAGACATTTTTTCAATAATTGAAAATTTTCCATTTGGGAAGAGTTGATGATGATCTTAGAACCATCATCAATGTTTAGAAATTGCACGCAATGAAAGTGTTGTTTGCACTAATGTGCAGGACATAAAATAGTATGTTTTTAGATTCCCTTCGGTAGAAATATGCCTTCCTACTATGAAAATTGACCAAGACATTTTAGATCAAAATCATTAAACTTGGAGACTCTTAATGTAGTAAAAAACCGTAAATCTCAAAGTGTGATAAATAAACAAAAATGATTTTTAAATATAAATTTGTTTTTTTAATTTTCAAAAAATTAAAGATATGTTTACCATCAAGTTAGGCATATCCAATAAAAGTTTCAAGTTTGTGGGATTTATGCTTCAAAAGTTTTAAAAGATTACAAGAGAGTCACTCTCATTGTGACGGAGAATAGGACTTATGTTTCTTCCAATGATTGTATTAGACTTTTGTTGTTGGATTAACCTTGAAAGGACCAAGGTGCCTTTTTTAGCAACATAGATATTTTGGGTAGATACATGTGAATAGAGATTTTATTATTTCTCTTTGAAATTTTTTCAGAACATGAGGACGAGGAATTTCTTTATGCCCTCCAATTTTCATAACTTTTGACTACATACTTAAAAAGTCATTGCATGATATGCTGTTTATTTTTCAACTCGCGCAGTTTGGGCAGATTTGAAAAAAATCACTTTTTTTAGAAATGAAAATTTGAAATTGATTCTCTACATGTATATGAGTGAAAATCTTTGAATCATTCCATTTTGATCAATGAGTCAAAAGTTATGAGGATTTTTTGTTTGCGGGTAGTTATGGATTAACCACTCTAAAAAAAACTTCGAAGTCCATTATTTAATTCAATTTTCAATGCTTTTGATTTTTGAAAAAAATCAAAAGCAAAATCCAAGCACACTCCTAGCCTACTCACTTGAATGTGTTCTTGCACCCATGAAGACCTAGGGTTGAGGTACCTCCAACCACCCCATGAAGATATAGAGTGCTTCACTCTCAATTTGAAATTCAAACCAAGATGAAAATGATTTTTCATCTTTTTTTTAACCAATAAAGTCTCCACATTAGATAAAAATGCTTTTGAGCATTTCATTTGTTAAAAAAAAATGAATTCTTTTGAGGGTCAGAATAAGGATTGACTATCCTTTGCACCTTGATATTGGGGTGCAAAAGACAGTCACCCCTTATACTAAGCCACAACCAAGTCACAACATTTGATCGTTTGCTCTTTAAATTTGACCGTGGCTGGCCATTTCTTGGGCCCTACTATGTCTGYTGTGGGGCAATGATCCTCACCCGGCTTGACCATTTACCTAGTTTGCGCCTCCCACAGTGTTGTAGTGGGGATGTTTAAAGCTTGCTCCCATGTTCTCCTTATGTCAACATTGTCACCATAAATATTATCTTTTTATTACTGCATGAATTATTTGCTTAAAAAAATCCAAGAGCATTCATTGGAGGCCAAACTATTGTGTAATGGAAGATCTTCCCTTATCAAACAAAATTCCAATGATGATCACTTGAACTTTTGTCTTACATAGAAGCTTCTTTGTTATCCAACAGACACTTGAAAACCATAGTGACATTACACRGTTAATCCCTAAGTGCTATGAAGTTCATTTTTTGGGGATGATGAATAGAATAATCCCTTCAAGTCAACTTTTGTATGTCTTCAAAATGTCTTTTCATTCATCTACAACAGCTCTTTCATTTTTGAAAGATGGCATTTTCTTATGACTAATTTGATGAAAATTCAAGGGAATCATTTATCTATAGAAAGATATAAGTAAACTAGTGTTTTAAAATCAAGAAAAAAATTTAGGTATTAAAAGGTTAATTGAATGCCAAGACTTGCCAAAATTTTATAATCTAACGTATATTTTGGCTTGGTTTTAAGAGTGATACTAGACATAAATATCTAATAAATAGTGGTGAATTTCATACAGAGTTTGATGTAGAGATCTATTTTTTGTGGTTTGACCAAGTCCAATATTTACTTCAAWGCATCAAGAGATGCCTAGGTCCAAAGGCTTGCCCAAATTAGAAAAAATAGCTATATACATCAAAGGTTGACTTTACATAGGTTGTTTAATTCTTGAGTTTAGAGTAAAGTTTGCATTGTTAATCAATTTCTCTATTATCAACATGGAGACAGCCACAGCAGAGTGCCTACCGACACACGGAGTCTTCGTGTCGACGGTAGCGGGTTTCGGACGTAAACCCAATCCGCACTCAACGAATCTACCCCAATTCGACCCTTTTCACACGGTAACAGCACCGAAAATGGATCCAGTTACGGTAGCTCTAAGAGCTTCTCCACCGCACACGTGAAGTGGCACTTAACCGTGATTTTAGGAGTGCATGCGGCACTTTAGGTCCCCACCGCGTTGTTGCTAAAGGATTTCCACCTTTTGTGGGTCACGCTACATCGCTCCGTTCATGCTACTTTGAAGGTCTTTCGAGAGCACACAACAACTCCCGTGACGGCTCAGCTCGTTGACTATGGAGGAAACATTCTCTTTCATGCCGCAAGGATCCGTTTGTTTTCCAACCGCTAGTGCTTGTCCTTCTACCAGTCCTCCTGTACCAAGAATGTTGAAGAGTAGGAAAGGAAAAAAATTTGGAGTTGATGAAGAGAAGCAGTTGTGCAAATCTTGGCTTTGTGTTTCACAGGACCTTGTAACAGGGAGTGGACAACGCAACAAAGCTTTTTGAGAGAGAATCGTGACTCATTACAATGAACATCGTCCTACGGGAGTGGAAGAGCGTCCTACTCGTAGTTTGGATTCAAAGTGGGGAGTCATTAAACATGACACTGCAAAATTTTGTGGCTGCTATGAGACGATTCAAAAGTTGGAAATTAGCGGTACAACCGAGGAGGACATCATCAATCACGCATTGGATTTGTACAAGCACCGAGGAGGTAAGGCGTTTGTTTTTTTACATTGTTGGAGAATTTTGTCCAAAGTTCCACGGTGGCAAGATTTTCAAATAGATGGCCAGACTAGTCCATCAAATATAAGAACTTCTGCAATAGATGCATTTCCAACTGTGGAGTTAGGAGGAAATGATAGTGAGCGAGACATTTTTGGAGAGTCCCAAAGCATTGGTGTTGCTTCTAGTGGTGGTAACTTTGGTGCAAGGTCATAATCTATTGGAGGATCGAAGGGTATTGCCCTTCAACGTCCTCAAGGAACAAAGCGTGCTAAGGAAGACCAACAACAGGTGACTATTTCATTCCAATTTCTGTAAACCCTAATAAACTTGAAGATTCATTTGTTTCTTCTTCTTGTTGGTTCCACTGTGATGCATCTTCACTTATAGCCTCGATATGTTTCATTGATGGTAGGCAAAGATCAAAGATGGATTGCACCATTCCCAAGCAAAGGCTGCGACCGACATGGCTACAGCATCAATTTTAAAAGCCCAAATGCTTTCCGAGGCGGCTGATCTTGCAGTGTTCAATATGAAAATGGAGAGCTTGGATTCAGATATGGGTCGAAAGTTCTTGGCTCTACGTCGTGGACAAGTGATGAAACGATTAAAGAAGTGGCTAGCAGAAGAAGCTATAAGTGAGTCCATTCAAGAGCCTACAGCAACTCCATCTTCTCAACAACATTGTTCCTCAACACAAGTGGTACCAACCACGGATGATTCTGATGACCTTAATGAAGATGATCAAGGACTTGGTAATGATGGATATAGCGAAAGAGAATCACATCCTGAAGACATTGAATTTCTATGGCAAAGCTTCAATCAATCTAGGGTAAGTTCAATAATACCAACCCCAGGCCATTCATATGGATGGCCTAATTTCCAGATGCCAGTCCATCATATGGAATTTACAGGGATGCAAGGAAGGTTTGGTCCTGGATTCACTCCAATGAACCATGAAGTGCTTTCTCCTGTACAATTCAAAGCCCTTCATTCACCAAATTCATACTCGACAAGCCCACAAGTTTAAAATGAAAAAAGCTTTACGAATCAACATTGACAGCCATCGGTAAGCTTGTTTGCAAACAAATAACCTCTATGGATTTTGACATCAGCAGTTTCTATTGTCCATTCTTTTATTCTTGTTTTGTCATCACTTCGTAGCTATCAATTATGTACAATATTCAGAACTATTAGATTCAATAATGAAGACCCATACTTCTTCTTTCAAGATTTTTATCTGATTATTGCTCCTAAATGCTTATGAGTCGAAGTTGGATGAAAATGATGTGCAGATTCTGTCTTGGACGAGATGTTTGCTACTATGTGGCCAACCACCAAACAGATTGAGAACTTTACATTTTGGATTCAGCTCATGCCTTTAGAATTGAAAGTACATCATACAGACTTAAATCTAAAGGTGGGAGACTACTTTTCGACATTGTTATGAAATTCTTAAAAACTCTGTGCATGGACTTCTTGTTAACTCTTGTCTCCCTGAAAGGGACATGAAAGACTGTGTAGTACCACAAATTTCACTGATGTACCCTATGGATTCTGTTTAATTTTAAGTGATTCATTGAATTAAGAATTATGTTTACAATTTCAATGATTGATTTGCTTGAGGGTTTTGTTTGATTTCCATTTGCTAAAGTTATTCAGTTGCTTCAAGATTCTGTTTAATTCAACTTGCTTAATTCATTAATTCAGTTGAGGACTTTGTTCAATTTTACTAATTCAATTGCTTGATTAATATGTTAAATTAAGTTATTCATTTCCTTCACGATTCTGTTTTCAATTTAAGTCATTCATTTGTTGCAGGATTCTATTTTCAATATTTACACAATTACGTGAGTAATACAATGGAGTGAAGTCTTATTATATATGTCCTCTTTATTTATGATTGTAACTTGTAATAAAGACAAGACTTAAGAGAAACAAGATTTGGTGTGATATTTTATTTGAATTCATTCAAAATCTTCTATGAATCTAAAACCTTTAAAATATGAAGTCATGTTTTGCAACTATAGTTCAACAAAACACACCTTCTACCCTTCAAGATTTTAATTAAGAAAAAAGTCTTAAACAAATAAGAATAATTAAAAGAAGAATTCCAATCACAATCAAGGCTCACTTTTACCTAAAATCTTTAAAATATGAAGGCATGCTTTGGATCCATAGTTCAACAAAACACACCTTCTACCCTTCAAGATTTTAAATAAGAAAAAAGTCTTAAACAAATAAGAATTAAAAGAAGAGTTTCAATCAACCTAGGCTTACTTTTATCTAAAACCTTTAGAAAAAAAAAAAATGCTTTGGATCCATAGTTCAACAAAGCACACCTTCTATCTTTTAAGGGAGGAAAATTTACTAAACCAAAGATGATAAAATAATATATTCACAAAACATAAGATTATATATAACAATGCATATAAAATTAAAATTAAAGATCCTAAAAATATAAATAAGTATATGTATATGTAATATATGTGTGTAATTTATAAGATATTTACATAAAATAAAAATGAAAAAATCTATAAATATTCAAAGGCATATAATACTCTTCTTTTAATTCTTATTTGTTTAAGACTTTTTGTTTATTTAAAATCTTGAAGGGTAGAAGGTGTGTTTTGTTGAACAATGGATCCAAAGCATGCCTTTATATTTTAAAGATTTGAGATAAAAGTGAGTGTAGGTTGTGATTGAAACTCTTCTTTTAAGTTTTTTTTGCTTATTTAAAATCTTGAAGGATGGAAGGTGTATATCAATGAGAAGTATGAATAAGCCATATATATAAATTAAAGATAAATATGGAGGCAAATTCTCTAGAAGTAGTAACTTGGCAATTAACTAGTAGTCCAAAATATTATACAAGGACAAATTTCAATGAATATACTATTGAAATGTGAATAGCAATAACCTCTTGGGTCCAATGCACTTCCAATTCAATGTTACCTGGTACCTTTAATGTTCCAAAGATGATCAATTAGATCAACCCGTAATTTGTATTGCAAATGAGTACTCTCTACTTCTTCTGATCCTTGAGCATATTGCTCAAAAGTAAGCCCCCTACGCATATATGGATGTAGAATGTCGTTGTAGCTTGAGTAATCATGTTATTCATCTTCAATGATCATGTTGTGAAGCACAATGTAGGCAAATATGATGTCATGAAGGGTTTGCATGTCCCATTGTCGCACTGGATTCGCAATGATTGCAAATCTAGATTGTATGACACCAAAGGCTCTCTCAACATCTTTCCTACATCCTTCTTGCATCATTGCAAAATAGGAGCGTTTCTCATCTTGAGGTTCATGAATTGTTTGCACAAAGCAAGCCCATTGTGGATAGATACCATCTGCCAACAAATAGTACCTAGGGTAGACATTGCCATTTACTGTGAATGTTATGTCATTACCAGCACCAGAAAGAAGATCACGAATAAGAGGTGAGCGATCAAGCACATTAATATCATTATTGCCCCCTGGCAATCCAAAAAATGCATGCCAAATCCATAAGGACTGGTCTGCTATTGCTTCAAGAATGATGCTTCGGTTTTTGTCCTTGTCTTGAAATTGTCCCTGCCATGCCACCGGGCAATTTTTCCAAATCCAATGCATACAATCTAGTGATGCAAACATCCCTGGGAAGCTTCTTGCCTTATTAATCTGGAGTTGTTTGTCATAATCTTCACAGGTTGGCAATCTCAAGTATTCTTCTTGAAAGCAAGAGCGGATGCAACGAATAAACCTTTTCATTGCTTCCATGGCCGTGCTCTCTGCAATGCGGCAATACTCTTCTGTTGCATCGGCTGCAACTCCATAAGCTAACATGCGCAGAGCAGCTGTGATCTTCTGAATGGTACTCAAACCTAGGACACCTAGTGCATCATATTTCTGAATGAAATATGAATCGTGAGCCACAATAGTGTCCTTAATTCGGTCAAATAGAACCCTGGACATTCGATATCGCCGTCTGAACAAAGCCTCTCCAAATACAGGATTTTCAGAGAAATAATCGTTGAACATACGATCATGTCCTTCTGCTCTGTCTCTTTCCAAATTTACAGCCTGCCTTGCTTATGAACCTCCATGCTGCCTCCTCTATACAAAACATTTTGTTTTTGTTTTAAGAATTGAACAAGTCACACAAAGACAAGTACAAAGGACTCATTTGATTAGCAAAGTTGCAATTTTTACCTGTGGAGGCTCTTCATCAATGGCCGCTTGAAGTTGATCCATAACCATGGTGGTCGAAAGCTCGTCCTCAAAATCGTCCTTCATTACACGATCTACGAGTGCTTGCAAGTCTTCCATAATTGTTTCAGACGCTCCAAATAGAACAAGAGGGAGCAACAGACAGAAGAGGGGCAGCAACCACAAGAGGAAGCAGCAGCCGCAAAATAGAGCACAAGGGAGTAGTAGCCGCAAAAGGAAGCAGCAGCCGCAAAATAAAGCAAGAGGGAGTAGCCGCAAGAGGAAGCAGTAGCTGCAAGAGGAAGCAGTAGCTGCAAGAGGAAGCAGCAGCCGCAAGAGAGTGCGCGGTAGTCTCAACAACCCTAAACTCAAACTCGCGTGTATGGTGACATCAACAATGACGACATCAAACTTTGGATAAGGCTTTAAAGGGTTTTACCATGTGAATGCGGTGGGAAGCTACTGTGAGAAACAAGGAGCTTCCTCAATCCACCACGCCACTGTAGCCTCCAAAAATCTTTTCAAGGAGGCTTTCATGTGAATGCAGTGGGGGTGCTCTAAGTGCTCAGCCAAACTAAGATTAAGTTACTTTTGAAAATTTGTAATGAATACTTCAAACCCTTCCAGATATCTTCACTACATAACATTCTATGTTCACATATCATTGATTCACATATAAAAATTCTATTTTCTTTCCATTAACTCAAACCAAGGCCATGAATTGTATTGTTCATTTGCGGGGCAAGTTCTATGTCGCAAGTCGCAATGAAGTCATGATGCCCGATTATGTGGGCAAAACCACGTAACTGGGCATTATGCAATCTTCATCCAAATTGTTCATTTCCACCTACAATTTCATCCAAATCGTTCAGATTTTTCATTCCCGCCCATGATGGTTTACGTCGGGCGATTGCCAGTTGTCATCTGAGATTGCAGTGAACAAATGGCTTCCTTGTCGGGCTCCGCCCTCCTTGTCGGCCTTTTTTTTTTACCGCAATCCCCTCCTCCTTAGGTTTTGCCCTATACATATTACATGATTTTCTTAAGTTTCTTCAGTGAATAGTATTAATTGAATGGAACACATTTTTTACAACAATTGTTAATATCCAACTATTTAATGAATAGTTTTGCACTTAGAACTTAATTGATTATCTAATCTTTTAGTATTATTTGTAAATTCAAAAATTTCTTGCCATGCATTTTTTGGACACCATATGAATATATCTTTAATGTTCAAAGTGCAAATAAAAATAAGATTAAGGATCTAGTGCTAATTGTTAGTGCTAGATTGGAATTTTAATTGTATTAATTCGGTTTCACATAAAAATATTTATTTACAATGAAAATGAAATGTGAAGTGTGCAATATAGAAATGGGTTACTTTAGTGTTTAAAAGAGCTTGCATCCCTTAGATTGATTATAATGGTCTTAACAGGTTTATTGTCGGAAACTTACAAAATCCAACGTGACACAAATCCAAGTTTGTTGAATTGTTAATATTTTTCATTTTTTAATGTAATGACTTATTCCTTCATGATTTTTGTGCAAGATTTTGAATCACTCTAAGGTAAATCATCCCATTGTAGTCAGAATTGGAGTAGGCTTCATTGTGGTCAAAATTGTAATGGTGGGGTACATTTGAGAACTACAGATATAAAATGATGTGTCTTACAGAATAAAATGATGTGTGCTTGTTAGGAAATGGAATAGGAAAAAAAAAAAATTGTTTTCGTATTTTTCCGAGCTCATATGAATATAATACAAATTTTTGAAAACAACTATGTAGATGCACCTATTGTGGACACTAGACTAACACCAAAGTGGGCACAGAAACACCCAAAAGCGACACATTCTAAGCTTGGATCTCAAGCGAGTGATTGGCCACTTTTTGGTAGAGTGACAACTTCTTGGAACTCCAATTGTCTACTTTGGGTCACTTGCCCTTGCATTTAGGTCTTTTTCTAGCTGTCGCAAAACGACTGCTATTAGTTTAAGGTGTACCTACTTTAGAAGATCCTTCTCTTGGAATTTGTTTGCTTAGAATAGAATAGGCATCCAAAATTCGAGACCGGATGTGGTGGCATACTTGAATCTCGGCTGCTTCGAGCTCTTAGGAGAATCTCCACTCTTTTCTTGGGAAAAAGCCTCTCATGCACAGTCAACAGAAATCTGGATTCCAAGGATGTTCAGGTAACTCCTCAGGAATATTTGAAAATTCTCAATTTTAGATGAAAAATAATTGATGAGATAAATGTGCAGCGAAATAAACAGTTCTCATAAGAGCACTGCTAATGAATCACAATGTCAAAAATCTGGTGGAATTTCACGAAACAGTTCACGCACTAGACTGTTCGGCCAGCCCCAAACTCGAGGCACATGGTGGTGGAAAAKCAACATACCAACAACASCAGTCCAAGAGAACCTTCAGAACTGCACAAATGATTTTAGAGTGAGGATAGGAATGTGATTTTCCAATGACATGAAAGTTCTCATGCTGTATTGGCATACCACATATTCTTCTCATGAATGAGAAATGTCAAGAAATAATTTCCATCCGCAACTCGGCAAATACGAAATATCCTCAAGAGAACAGCAAGCCCTGTATTTACTCGTTCAGGATCAAAGATTCAACCCTTYATGTAACGAAAGAATAGAAAACAAACGGATTTTTGTGGGATGAAGCCACAGAATATGAGTAAGCTAGTGATGATCACCCCGACGCATCTGCCAGTGCAGTTTTAGTGGACAGCCTAGAAACACGCGTCCTCTGTAGCCTCATCGCCWGAAATTCTCTATCAAAMAGCAGCAGGCCTAATGTGCTCAAAACTTGGATTCTCCTCTCAAACTGAATGATACTGATTAAGATTACAATTCTAATCATCAAAGTCAAGCTCAAGACTCTCATCTTGCTTTGAGAGGAGGGCAAAAAGATAGGGCGTGGCCCTAATAGCGCATATCCATAGGCCGAGGTATGTGAGGTGCTTCCTGAGCGTTTTATGGGCCTCGGCCTTGTCCGGCCTTCGTGGCATACCACCGAGAAACATGGTTACTGATCTCTTTCACGGATCCTCCTGCAAGTAACAGACCCATTTTCAGAAGCTGAAATTCATGCTAGCGTTCGCTTTCCCCACCAAAGAGCTCATAAAAAAGGAATCGATAGTGCCATTTCTCAAACTTGTAACAGCTTCAAGCATGACGTGATGCAAGAATACTCACATGGATCAATCATTGAGATTAATTAAGCACATGCACTGTAAATTAGAAAACTCCCAAGAGAAAATCTGAGTCGGCAAAATCCCATTAACAAAACGTACCAGTATCGAACCAGCAAAAGAGATTGAACTAGCAACGATTCTTTGCTGATAATTACAATTAGTCATTACACCTAAAATGTCATTGATCATACAAAACGCTCCTGCCTAGGTATAATAAATATGCGATGATGAGATATCGGATAAACACATGCTACCTCAATTAAATGAACGCTTCCCTACACGCCAATATCTAGGACACAATTTCTCATCAATCTCGGCAAAATTCACAAAGCTTTGCCCAACTTCATRAGCTAAAAATACGAAGATACAAAACCCGACTGAATAAATCCAAGGGCAGCCTAAATTAAGCACAGCAGCCCCAATCCCTAATGCCACTAGCAATACATTGTTGCGTTATTGTGTATAGTGGAGCACGCAACACAGTAGGCGAATCAGTGCTCCACAGCACACAATAACGTAACATCTGCACCATCTTAAGTGCAATACTGAATTTTAAAAAAAGAAACAAAACCCTACTCAAAAGTAATCTAATTCACATATGCTACTCCGTCTCATCTCATCTCTTCTCGTCCCAATGCCCTAAAAACACACGCAATACAGGCGAATTGCGGCTCCACATCAGGAAGTAATGCCAGACACCATTTCATTTAGCAATACCGAATTTGCAATCGAAATCATAAATCTCTATTCTCGACTCGGAGCATACCTCATTACCGCAAATACATTAAAACTAATTCATAGAGATCGAAAATGACACTAAACCGTTCCGATAGCTGACCTCAACGCATTAAATCGTTCACGAAAGCGTTTCATGCCCAGAAAAAAACAGGAAGCAGAAACAAATAGTTCACAATGAAGACAAGAATGAGAGTGTGGCGTACCGAGCAGATAGAGCAGAAACAGTGAGTCGCAGAAGCGGAAAAGATGATTTGCAATCGATGCGGAGATGCGAGGGAGGTAGAAGGAACAACGAGGCCGTCAAGGGATCCAGGAAACCCTACAGCAAGCTCGACCTAATTTCAGCGTCCTTAGGTCCCCTCCCCCATTGCCGCTTCAYGTTCACCGTGTGAACGAGGCACCAAAATTTGGTGTCGACAATACTTTGAAGGTAAATAAAACCTAGCCAAGTTGTTATTTGTAGTATTTTATATTTTTGTAAGATTATTTTAACCCTTGAACGCAGAGGATGACAGAATTGTAACTTTTCATCCTCGGTATTAGGAGTGGAAAGGGAAGATTGCAACTTTTTATCCTTGGTATTAGGAGTGGAAAGGGAAGATCTTTTCTAGTACTTTGACTTTCAATGAGTATATATGGCTTTTCAAAGTAGATGATGTCACACGTATAAAAAATGCATGATTTCCACAGCTACAAGTCCGTCCTTCAAGGGTTAAAAGACTAATATTAGCATCAAAAATCCAATTTTTAAAATGATTAATTATGATTTTTCTATTCAAGATTTTGTGCAAGGGGAGCCATTGCAAACTTGACTTTTTGTAATGTTCAAAGCTCTTGGAAATGAGCCTCAAAGAAAATTCAACATTAGAAATTCATTCAAAAAAATTGTAGAAGAGATTTTAAGAAGCCGTACAACAATCTGGGTTATGCATGTTATGTCCTTTAACCTCATATTTTTCTGGTGACCAAATTTTTAGATTTGGCATCTAAAAAAGATTGAAAAAAAATTTAAATCACTTCTGTAGTTTCAACACCCTCATGATCAAACATTATAATCTTTCAATATATAAGTGATATTGTTATGGTTTCTTTTCCTACATTGAATTTGTAGAATAGACAAAAAGATTAATACAATTCATCAAAATGTTGGCTTTTTGTTCAATTTAATTAGAACAAATTCTTAAGAGCTCAATAAAGGCCTTGGACACTTCGGGGTTAAATTTGAAAAGGGTATTTGAAGTCACATAATCAACCCTCCCTTCCATTTTCTATTAAATATAAATAACTATAGATAATTGACAAGAATATTACCGCTAGTAGAAATTTCAATTTTTCTGTTGATTTGATTGTGTTGATACGGTCACATTTTGATAGAATTCTGTTGAATGACTAATACTTCAAACTTCATTCCACATAGTTGAAGATGTTAGGCAAAAAAATTTAATTGTGGACTCTTTCCAAATTATATGATCTCTAAATTCCTAGCAAAATATTGTATGTTATGAATTGGGAAGTCAACTCTAAATATCCTTCTACTTCTTACATCCCTCATATCCTTCAAATTATAATGATTTGGATTCAATTCAAGTCCAAGTGAATTTGCCTTCATAGATCTTACAAATTGGACAATAAACACACCACGTACGTAGAACTCTTGATAGCCCATTCTTCATTGTATCACCAATAACAAAGTTTGATTATTTAAAGAATTACAATGATTTACATATATTGCATTATTGAAAAGTAAGTAATCACAACCTCACCACATCGCTTTACCATCAAAATTACCTCGAAAAAAATGCTCAATAGACCTTATAAAACTTAAAATACAACTTAGAAGACCAAAGAAATGAAAGTCTAAGATTTTTTTGTGGCAACCTCTAAGTTTTTTTCATTTCCTTAGACTTTAAGGGTGAATGTTTTAAGGATATTGGTAGTCTAACCACATGAGTAACTTCCCTATGCTTTCAACTTCAAATATTCATAGAATATCATTTGACCCCTAAACGTTTTGATTCATCTCCAAAATTGATAATTTGAAAAAAAATCATTATAAAGTGCTATTTGGAAGCATATTTTGGAATAAATTTACAAATAAAAGTTGTAGACTAAGAGTTGTAGATTCCATCCGTATGGTTAGATTCACCAATGCTATCACCAATATTTTTTTTATAAATTTTGAAAAGAAAATTTCAAAATTCCTTCAAAATTTGATAACAAGCAAAATATTACCATTTTKGGAGTAGAACTTGTTGAAATGGATTTGAAATGAGGTTCTCTTGACATGGTGATTTTTTGAAATTTTTGTGTTCTTCAAATCTATGACCTCATTTTGGCAAATACAATTTTGAACTAAAGTCAATGCAATTTTGGCTTGGTCAACCACTTGACATACTTGCACATTGATACTTTTAGAAAAATACGTGGCTTGAAGGACGAGTAACCTTTCCACAAACTTGGGATGCTATTTGTGACTTTTCTAATACCCATACCTTCCTAGCAACTTTGTTGATAAATAATTTTGATCATTCTTGGCTAACTCTTTAAGAAATTATCCCCTTGTCTAGCCAAATGTTTGAAAATTGAAATTAATTCAAGAAAAATCACAATATCCTTCTCTAGTGACATGTGGTGGTCCTTTGCAATAAGCATGACTCAACATTCTATGCATTTTATGAACAAGTAAACTCTTGTCCTCTTTAAAACCATCAAATGAAGTATCTACACCAATCTAAATGATTATACCTTGTTCAATTTTGAATGGTTTCCTAAATATCATGAATTAAATTTAATCTTGCCTAACCTTAACTATGGGCTTTAAATAAATATTTGTGTTGAACCTAGTATCATAGTAGAGTACTAGTGTGCCCTGTGCCGTTGCCACAGGCATAATTAAAGTAAAAGTAATTTTCTAATTTTTTAATGCATCAATAACTTCAAAATTCAATAACTTTCACCCCATAGATCGGAATGCCACGAAACCAAGCCCGTGCACCCCTCCTCACCGAGAGCTTTCCAACGGTACCAAGCACGCCACCGGGGGACGCACGGTGCGGGAGATCTCAACGTAACGAACAAACAAACAAACAAACAAAACAAAACAAAACAAAACAAAACAAAACAAACAGCCTGATTTAAAGGATAGACGCTAATTATTTATTCTTCCAAAACAATTAATTGTTTTGACGACCTACCTAGGAGGCGGTTTTGGGTGCTTCAACCTCACTGAAGTCTCTTTTTCCTGATGGTGCCTGACTGAAGCTTCTTGCAGTCTCTGCTCTTGGCAGCTCCAGCTCCTTCGTCTTCGTAGCCATGCCGGAGCTCCAAGCTCCTCCCACCAGCTTCGCGTGATCGAAATTCTTTSGCCATGCCGCCTCAACGTCACCTCAGCTTGAACAGCAACAAAATGGAGGCCAGCTTCATGCTGCCTGCTGCAGCTACCACGTCAGTCTTCACCTCTGGTTGATTAAGTTTTTGTTTTGCCAGAGGTTTTTTTGTTGGTTGATGGATTAGGGTTTTGTGTGATGAGTTGTGACTTTTGGGGGGAGTTATTGGAAGTTTAGGTACTGGAGATTAGGATATTCTGGATCACACCATTTTTTKATTGTGGTTTTGATTGATTTGCGCTGCCTTTTTTCGATTCCGGATTCAGTGCATCTGTTCTTACTCTGTTTATATACATACGAGGATTGAGAAATGGTTTAARAACTTTTGAATTGTCGCCGAATAAAACACTGGGGATGAGAATTAGCAAATTTTGATTGTTTTACGCTCCCTTGTTTTCGAAGACTTTGTTCTGAAGCTGCAAATGCTATCAGTGAGATTGAAAAACGGTTTGAATTGTTGCTGGATTAGAAATTGGAGACGAGGGTATTTTTGTTTTTCTTTCCAAACGTTTTCTTGGTGATGGATGGATTAGGGTTTAGTGTGAAGGATAATTGGTGGTATATTTTTTGGAGTTGTTTGAAGTTTTAGGTCCTGAAAAATGGGATATACAGGTTCCCACACTTTTTCGATTTGCGTTTTTTATTGTTTTACACTGCCTTTTTTCGATTCTGTTTTAAAAGACTCCGTTYTGAAGCTGCTAAAGCTAATATCGAGATTGAAACACAGTTAAAAACAGTTTGAAGTTGTTTCTGGATTAGAAACTAGAGARCGAGATTATTCCATTTTCCTGTGACGATGAGTGGAAGGGATGAGGGAGATTGCAAAATCTTTGGCTAGTTTGTATTAAAGAGAATTTGAAAGAGGAAGCTCAGTATATTATAGGGTTCTTCGACCAGATCCAACGGCTTGAARACTCCTGTAGATAGATGAAGACCCCTGTCCTGGCTTTAGGGTGCCCGTTGAAGACCTCATAAATTGCAAGCCCCAAGGAGCAGAGTGATTATGCTTTGTGATGTGGGTGGAATGTTCGCTCATCCTGCGTACGGTGTAATAATTTTCTAAGAGAAGAGTGTTTCCTCGTTTGAACTGGATTGATCAAGGGATTGATCTCGTTGAGCTTTGGTTTAAACACGATGGTCCCCCGTTGTTGCCTTCCAGATGTGGAGGAGAAAACTCAGTCTACTATAGATTTTCGTGATCTATTCTCGATGCTTCGAAGACTCATTATATGAAGATTCGACTTTTTCCAGCCTCATAAATCCCCCCCCCCCCCTCCCTTGTGATAAGGGTTTATTGTAAGGCTGGCATGGCTTTGCGGGCTTTCCAATATCTCAAAAACAGGGTCGCCAGGGTTGATCTCATTGACCTTAGGCTTTTATAAAAGCACTAGGGCCCTCTATACTTTCGTTGCCGTCTGTACCTCATAAAACGCTGGGATCCTCTACACTACTCCTGTCCCCAAGCTTTTGAGTGGAGGAATTTAGGGTTGTGAATTTGGGCTTTAGGCTCTGGTAATGTGGGGAGGTTTGAATGAAGACCCAGCCACACAGAACGCAACTGACAATCAAGAAGGAACACCTTGTAAACGCCAAGCGACCGCTTTGCCTTGTTTTRCTCCAAAATAATTTTATCTGATTTTTACAATCAGATTGGTTTTTCATTTTCAAGTTGAAGTACTTGGAGTGCGATATACTGACGTTTATTAACCGAGTTCTTTCAGTAATGGAGAGATACTGTTTAGACAATCAATTTGTGTAATCTTGTGCATATTTGTTGCCCCTTCCTCTTTGCAAACACGTATTTTACTTCAGTTTATGCCAGTTCGGCTAGTACCCTGCCATGAGGAGATCTCTAAAGGGACTTTGTTGTGTGTTGCAGGCTGGCACCCATGCATGCAATTCATGTAGTAGGACGGTGTTTGCGACTGATTTCAGTATATGCTGCGTATCATTATGTGATCGGGCGRGGCGTCTCGCTTACTTTCTTCGTGTTCGTTTGTTTGCTGGGGTCAGCTGCCGTTTTTTCTACTATCCAGCGCCCCTGGCGAGGACGTTCGTTGCCCAACAACGTGGTATTGAAARCCTCTTCTATTTTCTATTTAATTTCCTCAACGGAATAGTTTTGAATCTGTTGATTCGTTGAATCATTGATGATGTAGTCTACGCTCTCTTTTTRTTGGAGCTCAGGAGGAACAACATTCGAACTTATATTGTGAAATAACATTTAACCATTTAGAAACAGTAGAACCATGATAACTTTTATTCATAACTATCTTTGGAGAATCTCATGGTGATACATGATTTTAATGCTTCTCTATCTACTTCCTTGAGCTTTAAGTTGAATGGGCACCTTTGCAACTCATTTCATGACCTAGCAAATGATGCACTTCCTTTGAATGCTTCAAGGAATGGTTTGCCCTACTCTATGAGCTATCTACAAAAACTAACTCTTATGGAGGTTGAAATATCAAACAGTGCAATAAGAGGGAACATGATTTTTACTCATTTAGTGTAGCACTTTTACTGTATTTGGGAGGACAATTTCTTTTTATAATTATAATGAATGAATGTAACATTTAGACAGTGCACTCTGTTTAGTGTAYGTGAGTTTTCATTTGGGATAAATGTTCTGAACGAAAGTGGGTGAGAAGTGATTGTAAATGGGATTGGATGGGGTTTTCAGCTTGTGCCTGCAGTCCTAAACGGCGGTGTGATGGCCTTTTCACTTTTATTGTGGGCAAATGGTCTTCGCAATTGTGGCCCTGTCAGGTATGTCAATCTCTTAATTGAATTTTTGGCTTCATTGCGGAAACCTAAATTTGTACGGAAGCAGTAGTATGCTTTAGTATTTTTGACGTAAGGTTGGGAACCTATTCTCTCGGCAGCTGTTTTGAGTGCTTTCCATTATTAGAATGGGCTTCTTTTTTTTTAATTAGATTTTTTTAATTGTCTCAATATCAGGAGGATTCCAATGCACTAAAAATATGTATTATTGGGATACTTTTTTGAATAGGTTAYGATTGCTGACGTTTGAATTTCGGGGATACAATCCACAAGCCTAGAATATCCACGAGTATTGCATCTACAATATGCCTTATGAAAGCATTTTTGRTTGTGATAGAACTTTGAAGTATCTCATTTCTTGCAAATCTTAAGTCACATGTTTGGTTGACAATTGGATCTTAAGCTGGTGGCTTTTCAACTCACTGAAGAGGGATCCAATGCAAAGGGGTTACGCACCTTAAATAATTACGGGAAACTACCTTTCCAGTATATACTGTGTATCTCTGGGCTTACATTTTGAAAAGGTTATGAGGAATAAAATCTCCTTGATATGGAGTTATGGCATCAAGCCCCGGGTACTTGCATTTTGTCCGCGCTTAGAACGGTAATGAGCACGTTTTGTGGTTTCAGAACTATACTGGGAGAGTATGCGGGTGCAGTGTTGGGGGCAATTTCGACTCTACTATTCAGTCGTAATGGTCTCGTATGGAGACGGGTATGTCTCGAAGTTGCTTGCTGTTCAAGAAATTGAATCCACTTATTTATCATGCTAAATAAATACCATGTTGGAATGTACWGATACATTTAATTCCGCGTGTAACTTGCTGTGTTGGAATATTAGTCTAAGAGAAATACTCTATTAAGTTAGGTTTCCAATGCCTCTAGTTTCGTTAACTTTGCAGTTGTATAACAATATATACGGCTTTTTTTAGTGATAGATGGTTTRGAAAGTCARCAGACTTTGACTGCCYGTAAATCCTTRATTTTTTTATTCARTGAWAACGTTTTGTTCTCTAAAGTGTGTCAAATCCATATTTCTAGTTATCGAAATCCAAATGATCTAATTTTAAACTCATATTACCGACTTAAAAGTTGAAAAGTTACGGACTTAATATAGGAAGAATATTTTTACAACCTACTTTGCAGCTCTCTCTTAATTAGATTCTTTGGTCAGTAGTAGGAATCTATGAGTTTGTAGTCTCATTTTCATATTTACTGAGATCTTTAATCAAAAAATAAAATTGTAAGGATCGAAATTAGTGTAAATAATGAGAACTGTTGTTGGATGTTAGAGGGTTATTAAGGTTATTGTGGTCTTGTTGTGGTCTTTTAGTTCTCTTCTAAGTGGGAATGTGGGAAGGCTGAATAAGAAATGATTTTTAAATGTGACTTGCAGGTGGGAGGATTATTAGCTATGTGTGCTGCGTATTACTTTCTCTCGCAAGGATGGGCAATGTCAAGCTACTCTCCTTTCTATATCCTCCTTTTACAAACGTGTGCAGAAGTTGTGGGTTAATGTTTCTGAAATGGAGTATTAGATGGTTGTATGCGAATTTGAATTAATGTGGGGTGGGCTCTCGCACAAGGAATTGGAGACTAAAGTAATGGATACAGTAGATATAGTAGCACAGAACTTGGGTCCCTTCAATTCAGAGGATGATTTGTTCTCAAAATGGGTTTATCTTTGACGTAGAGATACCTTTCGGCTCGGCTAATATGAAGGTCGAAACCGTCGAAGCTGAGCAGGGACTCATACAGTCTTCATCCATGTTGTTACCGGCATTGTCAGGGATCTTAGCAGCTATTCGACGCATCATCAGTCGTCGTGTATCTACGAAGGTACATCTTTTCTTATTATTAGTGTCATTCACGATTTAAGGAAACATCAAAATAGTGTGCCATAGATTAAACCTTAAGTTTTTGTTGTAGCTGTAGCCCCAGCATTGTTATGTATTARAGTRTTATAGCATTTTCTTGTGCTGAGATTGAATGCCCATCTCTAACGATAAGATTGGTGGCTGCAGAATCATGCTAAGAAGCGGTTGCATGCAGTAACAGTTGCTGCTGCTACATGCTTCATTTTTCCTCTTGCCATGTTCAAAGTGTCCTTTGTAAGCACTTTCCCTTGTACTCTATTTCACAAGCTGTTTCTTGTGACATCCTTGTATCTTAAGTAAGTTTTATCTGTGAAATTTTAAAGTTAGTTTACACTTAGGTGTTCTTTACTGAGCACTATTTTAGTTTCTGGATTATTTTTCTCAGATATTGTGTGTGCTGACAGGGCCACCAATCACCTTCAACAGAGCCACACGGACATGCTACATGGGCKTACATGAGCACCATTTTATTCGGCATTGTGCTGATTTTTTATGTTGATACTTTTGTTGAGGACAGGTAAACATATTTGCTTTATCGTCAGTTTAGTATTTCGAAATATAGGGGTCTCGGTGCTTTGATGTTCAAGCTATTGTGCTCAGTGGATTTTCAGAGTTTCTTCTTTCCTGTGCCTTTTTTTATTTCCATAATTAGATAGTAGGAGGGCAAGATTGGCTCTTTGAGCTTCTAGAAAAGCAATCTCATTCACTTACCTTATTTTGGAAGATTCCTGGGAAAATTTAAAAGCAATTGTTCTGTTAGGGACGGACCCGAGTCATTGTTATGCTCTTCTCATCAATCCTGTCCTACATTATTCCTTCATAACCCTTTAGAAGTTTACGCCTGACATATATTGTTGCGCAGTCGTTATATTTTTGGATTCAGCGTCGCTTCTCTTTAAGCGATGTTAGTGAAGCATGAAGGGTTAACTGATTGTGAAAATGTCGCTGTTTCGGCAGGTTACATATTGTTGTTGCCTCTCCGACACATATAATGGTCACAGGAGTGGGCATCATTATCTTTGAGTACCTTTATGGGATGGACTTTTCSCTATTGGGCTTCCTTGTCTGTGCAACTGTCCTTGGTTTAGGTGAAGTTCTTGTCACTCTTGTCATCTCTTCGTTCGAGATTCTGTCTAGTATTATTGCTTTTGTTTTCAAGGGTCTACGTGTTGCAGCGGTGYCAAGGGCATAGCCGGCGAAAATTAGTACAGTTGTTTATTGTGGACGATCCTTTAATCACGACCTCCACTAACTAGGCTAGGTTGAAGGCAGTTATATGGGGCTGAGGAGATGGAGTGGGGGGATCGTAAATGTTGTTCATTTTAAGTTCTCAACGTGGGTTTGCATTCGATGAAATATCCAGGAATTTTCGAGGCAACTGCAACTGACAACACTTCTCGCGATCTTGACCAAGGAAACAGCTACATAAAGGAAGATCGTCCACCCGTAAATACACCAACCCTCCCATCTTAGAATGCTCAAGGTAAGGCTTCACCTTCGCCGGAAGACCACTTGCTCTGACAAGAAAATCTTTGGAAATCTTTGCAAAGGGCTTCAGTGAAACTAGACTATTTCAGGAATTTGTGTTCAACATCATTCACAAGGTCTTCCGACAGTGACATCTTTATTTGTCATGGGGAAACCTCTGCATGGTCACTATGAACATAGAGAGACCTCCCCATGAATCATGGGGAAGACCCTCGGAACGATTTGGTGTAATAGCTCTCGAAACACTCTAGTTTTACTGTAAACTCTGTTAGATGTGTAATTATTTCRGAAGTTACCTCAGGAGGTAGTGTAAGCATACTTCCTCTTGTATTTTGTTTGAGTCATTTGTTTCCGGACGCAGTGGAGATCGAGGCCATCTTAGTGCAACTCCTGGAACTACTGAAAAACGTGTGTGCAATTTCTGCCTATTTGTTTACCTTTTAATCTTGCTGATTGTAGGTACGTGAAGAGATATCAACCTTCATGCAATGGGAGGTTGTGGAGATGCATTTACTGCCTGGCAATGGACATTTTTTCAGAATCCTTCGAATCTGCGCAAGTGTCGGATCACCGTGTGGTTTCGATTCTCTGCAGGTTTCATTTCAGTTCCTTTATCCTACCTCTACTTTTGTGCAATATTTTGTGTAGAGTTTGTTCTTCGAAAGGAAATGTCTATGYGTGTAGTTAACTCTGACTTATACCTGAAGGTTTCTTGAGATTGGAAACTTAGATTTCTGGTGTACGTTTTCTTATCAGTTCAGAGAAATAGTAGAAATTCTGGTCGCAATGGTGGGCAAGGCTGCAGCACATTCATCATGTCAATGGTTCAGCACCAACTTACGCTGCTGTCGAATGTCATGTTGCAGATTCAGTTGTTTTTGCAGTACATGTATTGGTAGATCGCAAGGTCTGTTCAGGAAACTGGAATATAGGGTTCCAACTTCAGAATTATAGCTGTGCATAAATTTGATCCTAGATGATCATCTCATTACCTTTGTGTGTCTGGATGGTACATTCACACTGTGTAATATACAAACAGATTACAAATTCGAATGTCCGACTTTAATTAGTGTCCACTGCTCATTTGTTGGCTGCGTTTCATTGTTGCAAATTGAAGTAAATAACATAATCAGACAAAGGATATGAGCAAAAATGTGCAAAATTTTAGAGAATGGTTTAGACACGAAATGAGGGCGAAACCTGAACGAAAACGAATACGGTTTGGGTGGCAAGGTACTACCGACGCTGGCAACTACCCATTCCAATACTGGCGCCAGAATTGAACATTCCTGTCATTACCCAACAAGCGAATCCATACAGTGTTTGACCCAGGAAGGACGCAGTGGATGATTAGTGTCTGATGGATGACAAAGTATAATTTCATGTGGGACAGACGTGCAACTATTCATCCTTGGAACCTTGGAATTTTGTGTGGAAAGGGGAGATCTTTTGTAGTACTTTGACTTCAAATGAGTTCTTTTGAATTTTCTCAATACCAATTGTTCCCACGGTTTCAAAAATGATGATTTCCATAGGGACCCCTTACGTCCTTCTAGGGTTAATCCTTGAATGCGGTGGCGGATGTTTGTGTCCTCTGAATTGCAACTTTTCATCCTTGGTATTAGGAGTGGAAAGGAAAGATCTCTTCTACTACTTTGACTTCCAATGAGTATATTTGGCTTTTCAAAGTAGATGATGTCACACGGTACCAAAAATGCATGATTTTCACGGCCACCGGTCCATCCTTCAAGGTTTAATTGCACTATGGGTGCAATTTTGGTAGAAAACTAATTTCCTTTCTCATGGAGTCCCTAATAGGTCTAGTTTGCACTTATCAAAAACTTGGGCTTTGTGTTTAGTTTTGAGCAAACTCTAAGAAGCCCAAAAAAACTCAAAAAAGGCTTCGGGCATTTGACTTAGGGGTTAAAATACAAAAACTCTTTGTAATTTTTTTCTAGACTTGATAGCTTTGTTTCAACCACCTAGTGAAGAAAAAGTTACGAAAGGAATAGAAAACAAAAAAAGGTCAACCCTGGAGCACTCTAACGTCTATTTTTTGGACGACGGACATATTGAAACTAAAGTTTCATCCTCCTAATTGCTTAGATGAAAAATTTGCGGAGATAGTCTAGCAAGTTGTTGTTCTATTTTAGGGTTGGATTTGGTGTTACTAGAATACATATTTTTCTAAAATTATCAATGGGCAAATATGACTAGTGGTTGACCAAGCCAAAATGGCATTGACTTTGGTTCAAAATTGGATTTGCCAAAATGAAATCATAGATTTGAAGATTAAAAAGATTTCAAAAAATCACCATGTCAAAAGAACCTCATTTCAAATCCATTCCAACAAATTCTACTCCAAAAATGGTAAAATTTTGCTTGTTATTGAATTTTGAAGGAATTTTGAAATTTTCCTTTCAAAATTTATAAAAAAATATTGGTTATAGCATTGGTGACTCTAACCATATGGATGGAATTCACAACTCTAAATGAGCAACTTTTATTTGTACACCAATTCCACAATATACTTTCAAATTTTATAATGATTTTTCTCAGACTATCAACTTTGGAGATGAATCAGGACGTTTGAAGATTAACAACAATGTCATGACAACCATTGACCTAATATCGCTCAAATGTAGGGTGGTCATTGATTTTAGGAAGAAAATCTATGACAATAGTACATGCCTAAACTTTACATTAAGTGAAATTAAGACATGTATGAGAGTCATAGATTCTCACTCTAAAATCAACAAATGGCCTACATTTGAGCGATATTAGGTCAACAGTTGGTATTGGGTTCACCTACCTTATACGTGGAGGTTCAGGAGTTCCAATTACACCAATTACTAAGGAAAATCATCCCATTGCAGTCAGAATTGTAGTAGGCCCCATTCTAGTCATAATTGTAATGGTGGTGTACATTTAAGAACTCAAATGTACACCACCATTACAATTATGACCAGAATGGGGCCTACTACAGTTCTTAATTCAAAAGGAGTCCATTCTTGCACAATAAGAATAAATATTTATACAGTGTGGAATGTCAAGAAATTAGTGAGGGGCAACAAGGAAACGCTCTCCGTGGCTCCGTCCCCGAGCCAGGGAGTAAGGACGATCGTCACCTCCCCACGTCAGCAACACACGCCCGTGCTTCTCCGCATCCGCCACGTGACCTCCCACCCATCAAGCCAAGTGGCACCCCCCCTAAAGTCYATTTCCTTTCAGTAAACAAACAACAGGCAAACATGCAAACACCACCCAAGTCTTCTACAGTTCTGTCCTCCCAACCCTGATCTCCATGCCAATCCACCAACAAGCTTCAATCTCCAAAACAAGCTGCAATCTCACAACCATTTGCAGTTCCAGATTCAGGTGCAACAAATTTGAGTTCGCCTTGTTAGCTTGTTGTGTTGCATTGARTTATTTAGGTCATTGATGGAACGCGGGAAGAGCTGGCGCCATGAGGGCGGCAAGTTCCAGCGCCGCTCGTCTTCGTTGGCAGCGAAACRCCAGCAGCCCGAGCTGGAGCAGCCGCTAGTGGGGGAAGATGGCTCCTCCCGCGCGGATGTGGAGTCTGGGGCAAACACTTCTAGCCGAAGGCGCGCGGTGGGGAAGGAGAGGCCGAAGGAAGGCGGGTGGGGCGGAGAGTACGTCAAGAGTATTGTTTATGGGGGCTTGGATGCCATTGTCACCAGCTTTGCTCTGGTGGCGTCGGTTTCAGGGGGAAATTTACCTGCAGGTATGGCACTTAATCCACTCTTCGTTGGAACCATTGTGGGTTCGCATTTGATGGAGTATTTGGCTTGCACTTTCTCTCTTCTTTTTTTTTCRGTGAATTGTGGCTTGCTTGTGGGACAAATTTGGTGTAGTTTGTTGCTTTGCACCTTCTCTCTACCTTTTATGGTGAGTTSTGGCTTCCTGTGGAAAGCATTGGTATACTGTGTTGCTTGTTACTTTTCTCTATCCCTTTTTTCAGAGAATTGTGGCTACCTGTGAATCGTTTTCACAGTAGTGCACGACTTTGCATTTTCTCTCCAACTTTTTCTTGGTGCATTGCGGGCTCCCGTGGAAAAATATTTGGTGCATTCTAGGGCTTGCACTTCCTCTCTCTTCCGTTTTTGGTGAATTGTTGCTACTTGAGGAATAAGTTGATGAAGTTTCCTGCTTTTGCATTTTCTCTGCTTTTCTTGGTGCATTTTGGGTTCCTTTAGGAAAATATTTGATGGAGTATTTGGCTTGCACTTTCTCTACCTTGTTTGGTGAAGTGTTGTGGCAAAATGTTGATGTAGTTTATTGCTTGGCACTTTTCTGTACTTCCTTTGATAAATTGTGGCTACCTGTCGGCAAAAGTCCCTGTATTTTACTGCTTTGCAATTTCTGATTGGGTGCTCAAAATGGAATAGATAACCTTCAAGGATTAGGACACTTGAAAGGCTTACGGGATGTTATAATTATCCGAAAAGGGTTGTATGCTTCTTCTAACTACTTCAACAAGAGAGTCACAGTTGCCTTGAGAATGGGACTTGACATTATGTTCTTGCAGTTGTACATGGGACAAGATCTTTGTGCTTTGAAGCACAAAGAGGTTCCCTAAATCACTAAATGTCTCAACCCAGAATTGAGACTGCTGATTTGTGATACTTATATTTCAGTTGCATAAACCCTTTGAAATTTCTGGTTGTGACGGTGGTTTCCCATGAAAATTCTGGTACTGCCATCGTTAATCTTTGTTGCTCCATTACTATAATCTCCATTCTTCTCTTTACTTTTCTGTATATTTGCGCTGAAATTGTGACTGACTGTGACTGTGACTAGCTTTAATCTGAAGATGAGAACCATTCATTACAAGTCCACAATTAATCTCAATGTTTGTTTTAAGTTTTTAAGATTGACATAGGAAGACTTCTGAAACGGATCTGTGGATATGCGCAGGTGCTGTATTGGTTCTGGGCTTTGCAAATCTCATTGCTGATGGCATTTCTATGGGCTACGGAGACTTTCTRTCAAGTACAGCTGAGAAGGAATTTTCGGAAAATCAGCAGCTCATTGCAGATTGGGAAGTCGAAAATGATCTTTATCGTGAAATGATGGAACTTATGTCTGCTTATCACGAACAAGGGATGGAAAAGGAGGATGCTGACAAGGTTAGTATCCCTCTGCTACTTACGCCGTCCACAATTCTGTTGAGTATTTGTTTGAGCCAATTTCATTGATCATATTGTGAAAAACATAATGAAGAAACGTTCCAAATTTTATTATATCACTAAAATCAATGAACATTTCATGTGTTTCATTGCCACCTGAATATAATTAGCCACAAGTAAGTACCTACCCAAAACAACCTTAAAAAAACAATAATAAACATGACATTCAAAGTGGACAAATCATTTGGGGATAGAGGGAGTATTTGTCATGTTGCGTTGAGAGAATCTGAAACTTGAACGGGAACAATGTCGTCAATACTTCCATATACTACCCTCTAATGTTACTTACGTATGAAGGCACCCGATTACTTCCAAATGGAGTATATATATAATTATATATCATTCACTGCCGTTGTCCGTATCGCTTAGCTAGTAATACTACCCCGAACCACTTCACTCACACCAGTTTTTTATTTTATTTTTAGAAACTGTCCATGTAATATGCATGAATTACCCTAAATTCTTTTCTATTTATACGTTATATATTTGAGTATCACAAAGATCTCCTGACAAGTCCAAACTCGTACCAACACTAAGTTAACCTCTTTCTGTAAATCGACAYCAATGTTTGATTTTGCTAACTAAAAGATATTAATCATACAGGTTGAATATTCTCCAATCTTTGAGACGACTGGGTTTCAATTCAGACTGTATATTTGCATTTGTCATCGTTGATTTTAAACTGTCGTCTGACTTTGCAGGTTGTGGAAATCCTGTCGAAGTACAAGGACATCATGGCGGATCACAAACTGACCATGACSCAAGGTGTCCTCCCACCTGACCCAGAGGACAGTCCCTTCAAGAACGGTTGCGTCACCTTCGTCTCTTTCCTGTGCTTTGGGTGTACCCCGATCCTGACCTACTTGATTCTCAAGCCGATCACAGACAACAAGGACTTGAAGTTYCTGGGAGCCTGCATCGTCACCATCCTCGCCCTGGCGCTTCTCGGCGCTGCCAAAGCTCGCATTTCAGGACAGAGGATGCTKCTCTCCATCGCTGTGGTGGTGTTCAACGGCGGCGTTGCAGCTGCTGCAGCTTACGGCATCAGTTACCTCCTCAACAATGTCTTCGGCCTGGAAGAGTAGCGACGCCGGGAAGGAGTTGCGTTGTTTAGTGTAGTTTAGTGGTTGTGTCTCTGTCTCATTTTGGCTTTTAAGTTAGTCAGAAGATTGAGGATTTTTAACCCTTTTGAACGAAGCCCTTCAAATGATTAACCAAAGAGTTTACACATCAGATTTTAATTAGCATTGTGTAGACTAAGACTCTGGAGGAGCTTCCCGGCTCTTGATTGAGCAGGATTGAGCAGTATCTAAGGTAGTTCATTGATCTTAGAAGCAACTTGGAATGCTTTCTTGAATTGGGCATTGCAGCATGATTCAGACTTTGGGTCAATGCGGACGCATTAATTTTTGTCATTTCAGTCATTCAGTGTAATGTACAATCAACTCACTGGTTGATTTCGTTTATGCGTTAATAGTTTAACCCTTGCAAGGTCCTTGGGGTTTCTCTATACGACTTTATTTAGCCTTATAACTTTTCAGTTGTGATACATTGTAAGTTATTCATGTACTATCATGATCATTAATTGACTTTGTATTGAAAAGTATGTCATCAATGCTTTTCTAATGAAATATCATTGTATTCATAATATATAGTTGCAAAAGGCTTTCCCGCCCTCATAGGGTTAATCCTTAACCTTTAAAAGGACAAACCCATCAACGCGGGGAGAGTCGGGGTGTGATATGTAGTGCTTGACCAAGGGGAAAAACACTATTCACGTACATCTTTAGTTTTGGAAAAAATTTACAAACCAATACTTGATGCTACCCATTCAAAAATTGCAAGAAGGGCAACGTGGCACAAAACACTTTCATGTAAAAATCTTTACTATCTTCATAGAATTAGGGCTATCTAAAAATATGGAAGCGATTAAAGACACTAAATTTGACTTCCCATGATGATTGGCATATGTGTGGTCACTTTCACAAAAAAAATGGATGAAAATTAGCGAGTATTCACTCACCAGATGATTTTTTTGTCATCCAAAGGTCACAAAACGTCCGCGTTGTCCTTCATGGGTTAAAAGATAGACTAAAGATTGTGGAAATCATCCATTTTGACACTGTGGGAATCACTTATTTTGGAAAACTCCGAAAGCATTCATTGTAAGGCAAAAGTAATGTAGAACATCTTCCAATTTTTCATTCAAAATTCCATGGAGGAATATAGTTTAGGCATTCAAATATTGGATAGAAAATATTACTTTCGCACATATAACATGGCGTCTATAATTCTATTTTCATCCAAGTTGTTTTCTTAATTTGAAGTTTTCTAGTAAAAACTTCATAGTTTGTTGCCATTTTTTAGGTGAATTTTTATTTTGGTGCAATCTTGCATGACAATCCCAAAACAAAATCCGTGGTTGTTCGTGGTTACCAACATATACCTCATTGGTTTATCAGTTCCACATGATAAAGGATTTGCACACAAAAACAATAGCTAAATAGTTCTAACAAAATGGAATGTTGAAAATGTTGATTTTGAGTGTGGAAACCTAAACCCCTGAAGGATCAAGCGTTCAAGTTTTGAACAATGGTTGAAAACAAACACATTCTATACCCCTCCATAATGCATTTTTTCATCCATAAATTTTTGGAAGATTTTTGTGTTATTCCTTTAACATTTGAATAATATAGATTCTAAAGACTTTTTTTTGCAAACATTCTATTATTCAATAGGTATTGGTAGGTTTGATCTCAAAAAGGATAAAAAGATTACCCCATCAAAACAACTTAAATAAAAAAATAAAATAAAAATCTTTAAATATCACTATGGTTAAAAAATTAACATTTTGAACTTCGGGGAAAGAATTCTTGAGAAGATCACAAATATTCAAAACTACAATCGATTTTAGAACGAATTATTTTTCAATTTTTGGCTTCAAATTTTATTGAAAAATGTTGGTTTGTGTATTAGTTGATATAACCATATGGATGTGATCTATGGATATTAGTTTACAACTATTGTTTGAGAGTCATCATTAAATTCTTCTTCTAAATTGCATTTTATAATAAACCTTCAAATTTTGAAAATCTAGACTCTCCCTTGGTCTTTTAAGAGGTTAAACCTTACATTCTTAGTAAGTAGCAATTCTAAGTGCATACTTTGGAGGATGAACAACAAATTTTAGACTAGTATAATTTCATCTAAATAACTACTCATTCATCCAAGGTATTTGAAAAACAACCTTCTTTTATGACCTTTTTTTATAAAATGGAGGTAAATAATATATTTCTTCTAAGAAATAAGCAAAAATGCAAAGAAACAAGAATAAATTTGGAAGTTTGAAAGTTGATTTTTTAATTTTGGCTTTCATAGGCAATATATATACACTGAAATCACACAAAACCACCAGAAAAAAAAAAAAAACACTCACAAATGCCAACAAACATTCCCCAAACTTCCGTTGCAATCCACTCAAAGGGACGGGCCTAAGACCGTGCTCATATCTGTGACGGAGGTTGTATAACCGTGGCTATGACTTTGATGCACAAATAGGGGTTGTTACACCTTCAGCACGGCGGAAATTCTCCGAGAATTTATGCGAGGCATTTTTTGGTTGGCAATTCGTGGTAGGAGCAATTTGATTTCCTTTAGAAATGAGAGTGCCGTTTCTTTTCCTCTAGAGATGAGTAAACATTCTTGAGGAAAAATTTCTCAAGCGATTTTCTAATTTGATTGACTGAACACAAGTTGCAAAGCACCCTACCACCTTCGCAGGTAAGAAATTCTTGGAGAATCACTCCAAAAATCAATCAAGGTGTCACACCTCCTTCACTTGGAATGGCTCACCATTGGCTCCTCGTTTTTCTCTCCAATTTCTCCGACTTCAAAGAAATCTGCTTCTCGGAAGTGTGACTATGCACCATGAAGTGGCTGTCACAGGTTTTGCATTAATTAACAAACCCCCCCTCCCTGCTAAAAAACGAGAACCATTGATTTTTTGTAAAAAAAATTACAACCCCCCCTCACCACCGTTAATCTCAAAAAAATTTGAATACAGATACAGATATGGAATTGGGTACTAATACGGTACTGATACAGCACTGATACGGGTACTGATACGGATACATATTGGAATATATATGGGTATTGATACGGTACAAATACAAGTGCAATATGGAATATATCCCATATTGTTTGCACTCCCACCCACCCCTGAAAATTACAAGAAGGGGAGGGTGACAGAGGGTGGGTGAGGAGTGGAAAAAAAATTTAATTTAAAATTTTTTAATTTTTAATTCAACCCCCCCCCAAAAAAAAATTAAAATTAAAATTTTTGAAAGGGGAGAGAGGTTGAATTAAAAAGTGAAAAATTTTAAATTAAATTTTTTTTCCATGGTGCATAGTTTTACACTATGCACCATGAAGTGGCTGTATCAGCCACCACACAAACTAAGTCGGAAGTGTGACTACCCCTATTGTGAACATGAAGGCACTGCTTGAATGACGGATACTGATGTCGGATTAGCACCTTGGATTCCTAGGATACTGATTAACAAAATAAAATGAGATAACAGAACTTCCATCAATGGAGAGGACGATTAATTAAGTTAGAAGCTAGCCCAGGTCCTCTGAAAACACAGACAGACACGGGCAGGTGTATGAAATCGACTTGACAGTTGCTGGGAATCTGAAACGGCTACCGTGTGTAGTTCAATCGCTGACAATACGTGTTGCATTGCGAATGGCCTTAACGCATTCCAGAAATGATGTCAGGTTTTCGCAATTCATGAGGACAACGTACGTCACACCCTGTGAGGCCAACTAATCGAAAGCGAAGGTAGAAATGGGAAATTTAGTTAAATTGGCGGTATTTTTGCGCCAAAAATGGGGGTGTTCTGTGCCATTTTCAAGAAATGTTGTGCCAATTTAATGGAATGTCGTGCAATTTCTAACATTTTGATGAAATGCTGTGCCATTTTATAGTAATACTGCCAATATAACGAAATTGACCATAGAAATAGTCTCCGAGCGTCTACAAATTCGTGACCACATTTGAGCAATGAGCATGAGCGATTGAAGACACAGAAATCTTTCATTCGAAATCAAGGGATCCTGAGAAGATTATCGATGTCGAACCACTGCTTCAGAATTTTGGCCCTTCTGTGCACCTTGATCACTTTAGCTACGTACCCTTGTTCTTGGGCAAATGAATGTAGCATCTTATCATAACATTCTTCACCTTTGCTGGGGGTCCCTTTTGCTCCCCCCAAAGGTGGGAGTCCCAGCATGGGAACGTACTGAACATCTGGCCTCATCTGGCCTCAGCAACCAGTCATGTGGTTATAAGCTTGTTCTCCCCCCAGGTATCTAGGAGGGCATTATACCTCCAGCTGGGGGGAGGATGTACAGGCGGTCAAGAATGTTATGTATCCCCGCTGCACTGTAGACAACAACCTGACCAAGATGAAATTAAACTCCTTACCCATGTTAAAACTGTAGCTGCCAGCAGGAAATCAGCAGCCAATTGCTTGGTTGAATTTCCCTGCACGAGACGGAGCCCTTCTGAAAACTTTGGCATGGATATCTTGCTTCATTGCCCAAGAGTTCACCTACAAAGTAACCGTAGCCACCGTTTACTGTGCTTCTCCATTTCTCTAGAAATATCCAAGCTATCAAAGATGTAATTTGGGGTACCCCCACCTGTCAAAAAAGTTATGGGTAAAACAAATAGAAATATGGAGAAGCAGTAGGCTAGGCAGCAGTTTCCATTTGTCAATCGGGTCCAAATGGTCCGCACCGGCTTTACAGTTTACAGGGTTGAAATCAAAGCTGAGCCCTCCAATCCTACAGTAGGACAAATGTTGTGAATCCAGAAAAGGACATGCAGGGAGATGAAATGTCCAACTCGAAGGCGCAACCTGTGCGAACACAAACTTTGCTCCAAGATATCCGCTTTCAGAAACCCCCATTCCCACGTACCCAAAGCTCTCGAGATTCGACAAGCTTAAGCCTGCTTTCGTAACAGACGCCGCCGCGAGTTCTTGAATCGTTGTGGGGGTACTCGAGAATGACGGCCTTCAAGATTCYCAAACGGTAACCAAAAATGCCCACCACCTCTTGTTCCCGGTAGCCTTCTTCTGCTTGCGGGGAATTTACCGGGGCTTTACCCGGGACCTCCGGTGGCCGAAAATCGGTTGGGTCCGAGTATAATGAGACGGACGTCTCGTAACCGTTTTCTTGCCCTGTATACTGTGGCCTTTCGTTGAGCAGAACTCGTGTGATGCCTCTTGCTTCGCTTGTACAAATCTGCTTCTTTCGGTACACAACTACACTTATTTACCGTTGCAATTGGGGTGCACAGCTTCGGGCTTGAATTGGCGTGTAGGAGTTTAGAGGTTTCAAGCTCTGTTTCCAAGTCACTGCATTCCTCTTCCCATGCATCCTGGTGTTCTGGTGATGAGAATCGTGAGACGTATCATCTGCATCTGAGAACATCAATGTGGTTTGTAGTGCTCTACTATTGAGACTTGAGAGAATTTGCAGGTAAGGAAAATAGAGGATTTTCAATGGCAAAAGACGTAGAAAACAGCGGCAGAAATATTGAAAGCAATCGTCTTCTCTTCCCTCGAGCGACATCAGAGACATCCTCACCTGACTCGTGGTAATTTCAGTAATTGCAAAGAGAGTTGTCAAGAACCCTCGTTGAAATCCCATTCATAAGCTCAGAAAGCAGACATCGCATCTTTTCCTGCAACCTTGTAGTGACAGACGTCCATGCTGAAATATATAATCCTCCACTTGTGAATTCTGAAGCATTTGAGAGAGTATTGAAGTGTTGAAGAGAGTGAAGGGAGTTTTGCGTAAAACTACGCGGAGTTTTTTTTTCACAAGGTTTCTATAGAGGAGATAAGCATCTGACATCTTGGATTCCATTTCCCATGGAGTACTTCCTGATGCAGGACCAGCAGAGACCGCTCTTCCCCTTCGTAGAGTCGTCCTGTCCCTCCACCCCATACAACAATTCAGGGGCTGCATATCCTCATCAGCAAATGGCTTCATATCCAGCATACTACGTTGACAGTCCTTCCACTGTGCTGGACATGAGCTCCATAAGCTACGAAGATCAGCGAGCTTCGGATCGTTTGACGGAGCCCTTCAGTGCCAGTTTGTTGAGCAGGAGCACATCATTTTTGAGCACCTGTACTTCCGAGGCGGTGTCTTTACCGGACGTCTCCGCCCGTTTGCAGTCTTGGAGCAAGTCCAGACCAGCAGTGATCACCACCAAGTGGACGACGAGTTGTGACGAGGAGGCGGGGTTCGGGAATGAGGAGGACTTTTCGAAATACAGGGGGTGGAGTTTCGAAGGTTTATCGTTCTGCAAGGATATGATCGAACAGGTGTGCCCACGGATATGGTCAGCTTGGAGTCAATGGTTAGACTTGCTATCCATAATCCCTCTAAGCACTATGGCGCATTTGTGAGTGGTGCTGATGTAGGGTTTTCGTACCTCCCCAGACCGATAGCCCATGGCCAGGTAACGAATTTTCCACTTCAATTGCTTGAATACAGCGGCAGTGAAAAGTGCATTTTCTAGTAGTAAGAATGCTCGGATTTGACAAGTCTACGAACTTATAACTTCAAAGAACTTCGCCGCAACAAGAACTGCAAATGAAGCCTCATATGTTCTCTTTCATGTGCTGTGTTTGATTTCTAGGTGCCAGATTTCTACCAAGACASTCATTCAAAGAGAGATGTTACAATCCAAGCCAAAGCCGAGTATGTACCGTTGTATGGAGCAGGACCTAGCCTCAAACAAGCCATAATAGAGAACCGCCACATCCCTCTGGGCCTCACAATCTCGGTGAAGTCCCATGTCAACTTGTTCGGTAGCTTGGTGAAAAAACACTTCACKGAGATCATGGCCTGCAACGTCTTATTGAACCCTAATACGGGGGTTGTTGCAGCGACGTACTGTGAGCCTTCGCAAAGACTGGAAGAACGTGAAACTCCTCCATGGAGAACACATTCTCCGTGAACAAAAGACGAAGAGGCGCCCAACGAGTACTTAACCTTAATGGTCTCAATTCTCAAGGTTCCGGAATTCAAAGGCAGTGTGAGTGGGAATAATATAAAAAGGACAAGCAACATAACACTACAGTAACTAGCTCCATCTACTGCAAAGAAGCTTAAACCCTAAACCCTAAAAAAACCCAACAAAGTTAACAAAGCGTGATTTGCAGGAAGTTAACCCTTAAACGACGCCTAGGACATTTTGCGTCCGATGAATGGCAAAGAAATGCAATCATTCATCCTCGGTATTAGGGGTGGAAAGGGGAGATCTTCTACAATACTTTGACTTCTAATGAATATATTTAGCTTTTTCAAAATAGATGATGTCACACGGTATCAAAATGCATGATTTCCACGGCCACCAGTCCATCCTTCAAGGGTTAAGCAGATGTAAGCTTGTACCAATAGGAACTTATGCGTTGTGAGTAATTGTTTGGACTTCCCAATTGGAACTCAAATACTCCCACCTCACCTCACCTGGATAATCCAACGTGAAGGTTAGATTGAGAATAAATTGAGTCATTTTGTTTAAAAGTGCCACATGTCATCTTGTGAATGGTATGAGGTGACGTGGACCCTTGAGACAATCTGATGTGGAATTCTGGACTTCCCAACTGGAACTCAAATACTCCCACCTCACCTCAACTGGATAACCCAACATGAAGGTCAGATTGAGAATAAATTGAGTCATTTTGTTTAAAAGTGCCACGTGTCATCTCGTAAATGGTATGAGGTGACGTGGACCCTTGAGACAATCTGATGTGGAAATTCTATTTTAAAGTGCTGAACTGCGTCTTCATGTACGGTATATCATGCATAACCTTTTTGATTATGTAAGAAGTTCATAAACTCACTATGTTTTAAATGCATCTCCTATCTAGGAACAAGTAACATGTTCCTTGAGATATCTACTAGGTTTTTAATGCATCCCCTATCTAGGAACATGTGACATGTTCCTTGAGATATCTACTACACTCTTTAATGAGGTAGGTAGTCTTGAAGGGGTCGTTTGTAAACCTCCTATTCTTTAGAATTCATTTCAATATCTTCTGCATCAATATCAGGGTAGAATAAAGGGATGATTTCATTACAAAAGTTTAAATTCCTCACATCATGTCGGGGCCAATGAATGTGGACAAACTTCAAACCCCTCCTCTCCTCTCAATGCTCCATTTTTCCATAATTTAAAATATTCATTGCTTCTTGTTTTCTTTTAAATTCAAAAATGAATTTTCATGTGTTTTACAAGTTACAACAAGTCATTAAAAAAATTTGGAGTTTTGTGCAAAATTTGAAATTATGATGACTTTTTGAAGTAAAAAGTATATCATATACAAAATAAGCTTTAAAAATCTAAATATTATGGTAGAAACTATCATGATGCAAATTAGTTTTAGCTATTCTATAGTTATAAATTTAGAGATTGTGTTAATAGGTCCAAAGTTCAATTTGACAATAAAATATTGAATTTGAAAAAAATTCAAAATTCCATTTAGGAATAGAAATTAGACTTAGTAAGCTCTACTCATTTAGATGTCCTCAAATTCAGAAAAATTCATTTTAATGGCTAAAATTCAAACCAAGAGTAAATGATATATAAATTGCCAAATACACTAAAATTCCATTTTTGTGCTTTGTGGATTTAGCATCTTTTATTCTACATTTTTGTTWTGTCATTCCTCATTGAGGGGCTTTCCACCACCATATGCTATATACACATKTAAGAAAGCCTCAACAAAAGACTTGCATGAAAGTCATCATTTATTGAAGAAAGAACAAGCTACATTTTACCATCTATCTATCACTTTATGGCTCCCTAATTTGGCATTTAGTGAGTGCTAAACTTGAAAGGTCGTATTTGAAAATTAATAATAAAATTCTATTGTTTAGAATAATAGCACCTTCATCAATCTTTGAAATCATCAACAATTGTAACTTTGTTTTTATTATATTAAATTACATTGTGCCATTTTGTTGTTGAAAAGTACTCAATCAATATTTTTGAAGACTTAATTTGTGCATAATACAAAAGTTTTACATATTGACTATGAAACATGTAAGTGCCGTTTTAATTATGTATTTGTATTAAAATGAAATAATTATAATATATCCAAAGACAATATAACTATGGTATTGATTGCAATATTGTTTATACATCTACACAACATTTGATCTTTAAATATGTACCTATTAATGAATGGCAAAACCACTCAAACTATCAATGATCAATGAAAAGAAACTTTTGTAAAACATTGATTAACCCCTAGGGTTTCATTACTATATTTTCATTGAAAATGCTCCAAAACAGTCATTTTTAGTACAGGTACCAAATTTTTTTTTTTAAAACTTTTTTCAACACATGTTACTGTAGGATCTTGTATTATATTGACTTGAGAATATGTGGTAAAAATTTCAAAAATTTCCACCAAGTGGATTGCAAGATATAAACAATTAAATTTACTTAAATCATTTATTTGGCACTGCAAAAAATAGTGCAGCTTCCCTTGACAAGCTCACATTGGTATGGAAAAATTTCCCAAATGGTGGTGCTTCTTTGGATTCTTATTTCTAGACAAGTTGGTCACATGCTTGAAAAATTTCAGATCATTTGGATTTGTACAATGTATACTTGGGAAAAAAATAGTAAGTAGACAGTAGTAGAGAATGATTCAAAATACTAAATTATTAAGATTTTGATTATGAAAAGCTACATCCAATGATTTTATTTTTTTCTAAAGATAGTGAAAATTGAATACGATTAAGGACTTCAGAGTTTATTTTAGAGTAGGGAATCCATAACTGCCCACAAACAAAAAGTCCTCATAACTTTTGACTCATTGATCAAAATTGAATGATTAAAAGCTTTCCACATATATATGACTCTAGAAAACTAATTTCAAATTTTTTTTTTTGATAAAAAGTGGAATTTTTCTAATCTGTCCAGATTGCCCATTTCCGAAAAAAATAACTTATTGAGCCATAACTTTTTACTCATATTTCCAAATGTCATGAAATTTAGTGCATATGAAAGATATTCCTTGTCCCCACCTTCTTATATTAAAATTTTGGCCAGAAATATAGATATCTCCAATCACACGTATTTGCCAATAATTGCTATGTAGCCAAAAAAACGCATTTTAGTCCTTTAGAGGTTAAATAAAGCTCATTCCAAAGTTTCTAAGCAAACATTAGATGGCAACCCCATACCACCACAAATTGGGATTGTGCCTAGTTACTATTATCAAGCCATTAGGGTGGTCAAATTTTCATATTCCCTTGTTGGCAGGTGAAAAGAGTTTCTAATGCCACTAAAGAATGCAACATTTGGATACAATATGCGAAAGTTATGAAGGGTCCAAATTTGGTTCTAAAAGCGTTTCTTCTACATAGGTACATAATTGATTTTGGAGATGTACATAATGTGAAGATGGCGCTTTTAGATCAGGGGTGATTTTGGGTTGCCTACCTTAATGTAGAAAAGAATATTGAAAAATTTGAAAAAGACAATTATAACAAATAAAGAATATAAAAAAGTGCTTAAAAAAAAATAAGGACTTAGATGAAGGGAAATTTTCCAAAATGAAGAAGACAAAAGAAGATCCCAAATAAACGGATTCACAAAATAATAACAATTACAAGAGAAAAAATAATTTTCATATAAAAAAAACTAAAAAGCCATAACAAATGAAGACAAAGTTAACAAGCAAAAACAATTCTAGAAGCTGAATGATATTGTAAAGAAAAAAAAAGATAATTTTTTTTTGTATAAATTAAAAAATAAAAAATAAAAAATAAAAACAGAGAAGAAATAGAGAAAAATAGAAGTTGAGATCTAAAGGGGAAAAAAAAGGGGAAAATGTGAAGGAAAAATTGGAGGAGGAAAAAAAATTCAAAAAAAATGGACAGAAAATAGAAAGAATTGCAGGAGGAATTTTTTTTTTTTAAATGAACAGAAAATAGAAAGAATTAAAGGAAGAAAAAATAGAAAAGGAATAAGTGAACAAAAACCAACTGTAAAGAAGATTGAAAAAAAGTTATAGGAAGAAAAGAAATTGCATGGTATGCATCAATTTTTTAAAAATTTGAACACTTTGAGTCCCTCCTATTTTAGTGTGGTTCTGGGTTTGTTTTTCTCAGCACAATGTAATAAAGAAAAGAAAAGCACAGTAACACATCAATTTTCTTTTAGCCTGTCATCATTAAAGATTTCTTTAGAGTGCAGTGCTCTTTGTAGTCATTTTTTAGTGACAGTGAAGTAAAGGGAAGTTGAAATATATGACAAGAAGTCATTTTCTAGTTGTTTAGATCTCCTGCATTTTCAACCATTGTAGCTACATCACTGCATCAACAACTCTGTCAACGAAATACTGTGGATGAAAGGTAGATTTTGTGACAGTCGCGTTCTACAGTTGCGGCAGTGACTAGAAAATGACTCGATTGCCAATTTTAAAGCAACAATGGTGCAATTAGAGAGCAGCAGTCATTCTTTAGTCATTCCGGATAGGAAGTCATTCTTCTGCAGTCGCGTTTGTACCCATTTTCTTGTAGTGATACAAACGTCATAAATATAAGTGACCCTCCTTTAATGTAATACTGTAATAAGCTCTTTAATATGTTAGACCCATCGTAACCCTATTGCTTATCAGAAATTCTATTGTACTTTGTCCAAATAGTGTATGAGATTACCTTACCAAAGTCGCATTGTTTGTAGAATGATTAAATTAGTGAAAATTGAAATGTAACTGTTTCATGCCGATTTTCACAATTTTTTTTTGGTAACACTAATTTTGTAGGTGATGCTATTTTGCCTCACTAACAAAAAGTGTGCGAATGGAGAGGTTTGGGGGAGGGGGAGCTCTAAGACGTTTTGGAAAAGTTCTTAAGAAAAGAAAAGTTTTAATGATGCCTTTTAAAGCAGAAAGCTTCCCTTTCCAAACCCGAGTTCTCGAAGACTGCGCCACGTCCAGTTCCGCACCCCTGTTTTCTCTGGTGTGGCTTCTTCGACGTCTCTCACTTCCACTCCTTCCTTGATTTCGGAGCTCACCCCCCCAATTCATTTGCGTTTCCGATTTACGTTTTCGTAGGTGTGTCTACTCATCTTGTTCTTCGTTCAGTTCTTGCTTTTATGTTTTCGTACTGCCGCTTATGTTCAGAATTTTTGCGAATTTTGCTAATCGAGTGCGTCTCTGAGATTGTCCAATTCGATTGAGAATAAACAGGTTGTGGGTTTCGCGAGACAGAAGGGATTGAGCGCTTTTCGGGTGGTATGGATCTGTGGCAATAAAGGGTTGCGTTTTTGGTTGCCGTGCTTTTAGTGTCTGGGATAATGGTGGTGTATTTTGGAGTGCATTCTTAGTCAGTTATGCGTGAGCTGGATTTTTGCAATCGAGATAGAAGAAGTATTTTACTTCTGGTTTTGGAAATAGTTGTTCAGTTGACGCTGCTTGTGGTTGACAGTTTTGTCAATTCGTCCGTAGATATCTTTGAACCTATCAGTTCGTCTATTCGATGAAATTTTTTTGTTTAGTTGAGGAATGGTTTGAGTGGTTTGTGATCCGTTAATGTTTTCCCTGGTCGAATTTCAATTTCTTTTCGTAGTTCATGTATTCGTTAATCCTTGAAGGTCAGCAGTGTCTGGTATATTGTTATGAGTATTGATGTTGAGGTCGTGTTTGCAGCCAGATCTTGTAGGTCAAGATGCCTCGGACTTTTCCTCAACCGCAGCAGGAGGATTTGCACGACAATGGGGAAGGGCCCGTGGAGTATGACTACGACCTTTTCGTGATCGGGGCTGGAAGTGGTGGGGTTCGAGGTTCTCGAACTGCAGCTGGTTTTGGAGCAAGAGTATGTGATTTTTTTTCATATCATCACTCTTTTGAACTGTATGAAGAATTTTTCTTCCTCTCTTCACGTCCAGCTTATATCGAATTTATCAGACATATTATTCAACATGACTGGCTTTGCTTTTCTCTTATAATCATGTGTTTTAAACTCCCAAACGTCCAAATTGGGTCTTATGTTTTGTCACGCAGTTTTGAATATTATCAGATGAAATCCTTTCTTTCCTCCAATTTATATTTTGACCAACACATGCAATGCTTTTTTATCAATTGTGGCGATATTTAGTCCCATTGAACCTATGCTTCTCACAATATGACCTACACAGTTGAACCTTTTTATAACCATGTATCATTGGTCCTTTCGGGGTTAAGAGTGATTGACGAATATTTCTGATAATATCATGTGACCTTAACGATCAGGTTGCTATCTGCGAGCTGCCATATGATCCTGTCAGCTCGGAGTCTACTGGAGGCATCGGTGGGACGTATGGTTTCTTTGGCCCATCACATCTCTCGTGTTGATGTTCATGAACTTCTTAGTCATTCAACAGTCCTGCTGAGACTTGGTTTAAATTCAGACGTGGCGATGAATAATTGGGTCAAGCATGTCAATTTCTGTATGATGCGAGTGGTTTAGGGTTTCTTGGAAGGATCGTTAAGGGATGAGGGTTTGACCCATTGAATGGATATTTTGGGGAAAGTGGTTTGAGTCCTTTGGCTTTGAAGTGCTGATATGAGTTATGCTTGGCAGCTGTGTGTTACGTGGATGTGTTCCCAAGAAGATATTGGTGTATGGATCAGCCTTCAGTGGGGAGTTTCAGGTATGCCCTCCGCCCTAATATTTAGTTCTAATTTAGAGGCTCTAACTCCTGATAAGTGTAACTGCGATGTTCTTCAGACTACTAATATTATGCAGTCTGATTGTGAAGGATTCTAAAGAGTTTGGGTGGAATATAAACGGCGACATCACTTTTGACTGGAAACGGCTCATCGCCAATAAGGTACAGTAATATTAGTCTTCACTTCGTCATTCAATCCCATGAAGAACACCATTTCTGGGTAAGTTTACATCCTGGACTGTTGATAAAATAGTTGCTCACAGATTCTACTATGTTTGATTGTCTATCTTTTTTTTAAGATTTTGATCTTGTAACYCCACCAATTRTGACAAATATTTGCSTTGGAATACCTTTGCAGGCGAAAAGAGAAGACAGTCATAAAATTGATCGTTGATGTGGACACGGATAAAGTTCTTGGAGCTGCCATGGTCGGTCCTGATGCTGCTGAGATTATCCAGGTCTGTTTACGTGCTCACTTGGCATCATTGTTGTAATTGAAATCAATCAGTGTGTGAAAAGGAGCTAAAGACCACGATCCATGTCTTTTCGGGTAATATGCACATTCGAGCATGTAATTGCAAGTCAATCGTGCTTCACTCCAGCTTCATGAGTCTGTACTGAAGGAGCCATTATCTGTTATGCAGGGCGTGGCTATTGCTATTAAATTTGGTGCTACGAAGGCGCAGTTCGATGCAACTGTAAGACTCTCTCCTTCTAACAAATATTTTAAATGATTTTTCATGACTTTAAAATTGTATCGGCATGCAGTACGGCATTTTTGGTGTCCAGGTCCAAAAGGGGCCTGCTTGCCTGCTTCCATACGTGTAGGGAGTTGAAATTAGAATTTAGGAAGGTTTAATAAAAGGTAACATGTGTTCAAATGGAAAGAAGAAATCTAAACTTACATTTTTGACGGATAGAAGTATGTTTTGAAAGTTACTGTAATCGTCCATTAGCTTCCAAAGTGAACTTTCTATCCTTAGCTTGGGCACTTTGGAGTTTAACCCTTAAACGACGCCAAGGACGTTTTTTGTCCGATGAATGGCAAATAATCTTTTGTTGTAGGACAGAAATGCAATCATTCATCCTCGGTATCCTCGGTATTAGGGGTGGGAAGGGGAGATCTTCAACAGTACTTTGACTTCCAATGAATATATTTAGCTTTTTCCAAGGAGATGATGTCACACGGTATCAAAATGCATGATTTCCATGGCCACCGGTCCGTCCCTTAAGGGTTAACACATCATGTTCATCTGCAATCAACTCATGTTGTTTCTAGGTTCAAGAGTCACCAACTTCTTGGGTTACTTGTGACATTTGTTATAGATTGATACAGAATTTCAGGAGATTGAATGAGGTTGGTTTTAATGCTGTTGATTCTTGGATGCTGTTGCTTTCAGGTGGGCATTCATCCAACAGCAGCTGAGGAGCTTGTCACTATGCGAACACCCACAAGGAGAATTAACCCCAAGGGTGAARTCGTCAAGGTGTAGATTAATGAGAAGATTAGCCATTGTGAGCCTTGTTTAGCATGGCCTATTGAAATTATTTTCTCGCAAGCTCTGCACTGAATTTCTGCTGAGTCTGAGTATTCCATTGTCGTTCTCAATCGGAGCTGGAAACAGGAAAATTCTTCATTCTGTAAATTCTTCATTCTGTTTAGCATGGCTTATTGAAGTTCTTTTTAGAAAGTTCGGTGCCAAGTGCATCAGTGTATTTTCAGGCTGCTTCGGAGCCTTTGAAGTTGCAATAACTGATTCTGGCTTTGATTTGCCTGGATCCTCAGGAGTGACTTCACTGTGGAATGGGCTTGCCTTTAACCCCTAAACGATGTTATTGTTTTTATACGTTCTCCCTTTTTCTATACGAAAGGGAAAATTGACTAGCACATGAAAATTGAGTAGCACATGAATGTAAATTTTAGACATGCTACTAGTCACTTGAGAATTTTTTGGGAATTTTTGAGTGTTCAGAGAGGATCAAATACATTCAATATACGAACAACATACGTCAACTCTTTTGGTGGGCAACATCCTTTAGAGGTTAACCTCTAAATGCTCAAAGCCTTTTTGAGCTTCAATCATATGCTCCAAACATCTGAGTGAACAAAAATCCCAAGTTTTGATAAGTGTTACCAATTTTTTTTAAATTATAACTAGGCAATGTTAAACTTGATAGTTTTAAGGATCACATAGGGAAAGAAAACACAACGATATCACTTATGGATTGAAAGATTATTGTGTTGATCAAGTGGGTGTTAAATTGTGAGAATGATTTGAAGTCTCTAACCCACTTCTTACATGTCAAATCTAAAATTGAGGTCATATAAAAATATGAGGTTAAAGGACATAACATGCATCACCATAACCATTCAATTTATAGCTTTTGAAAGTTGATTATACAACTTTTATAAATGAATTTTTAATGTGATTTCCTTCTCAAGATACAGTGTATTTGAGACTCCTCTTCAAAAGCATATAATATAGGTTTGTAATGGACACCTTTGCAACAAATCTTCAAATGAAAAATTATAAATGAGTTTTTTTTAAATTGGATTTTTGCTGTTTAATGTGGACTTTAAAGCAATCCTTTCTTATGGTCTTTAAAAAAGTGCCAAGATGTTGATCACATTAAAAGTGAAGCATTATGCTTCCTCAAACATCCATTTTTTGGGCCAGAAAACACTTTTGAATCAAATTCATACACTTTTTCATCCAAATTTTGTAATTTCATCCATATTTTTAATCGAAATGAAAAAAAATTGGTGAGAAAAGATTATTTTAATCTTGCAAAAAGTAGGCATTTACTTTGAAATGGTGCAATTTGGCACCATGGTGCCAACAATAAAATTGGTGAGAAAAAGTTACTTTAATCTTGCGAAAAGTGGGCATTTATTTTGAAAAATAAAATTGGTGAGAAAAAGTTACTTTAATCTTGCGAAAAGTGGGCATTTATTTTGAAATGGTGCAATTTGGCACCATGGTGCCAACAATAAAAAAGGTTGCTTCAAAGGGTAATGTATGGCAAATTTCATTAAATTGGCATTATTCCATGTGCCATTTTCAACCCTCCAGTCTGAACTGCTTAATTGAATTCTGGGACTAGTATAGATTTTATGTCATTTACAACATATGTAGATGTCAAAAATCTATGACGTATTTTGATTTCAGACCGTATGGTTTAAAACATCTATGATAGGTATAGATTTCAGAGATCTAAGACAAATATAGATTCCAAAATCTTTGAGGGGTTTAGATTTCAGACAGCGTAGTCTAAATTGTAAAAGTGCCAAAATAACGGATTGCCGCCATTTTAATGAAATTTGCCATGTATTTAGCTTTTAAAATACTAAAAATAGTACTTTGATAAGACTTCATTTTACTTCAAAGTTCAATCAACACCAAAATATGGTGTCTTGGGCATTTAGGAGTTTAAAATCTTTGCCTCCTTACAAAATGACTTTTGATATATAGTATGTTTTGTTTATTTAACATCTTGAAAATATTTTATTATCAATATCAAATGAAATATAACTTCCAAATTGATTTGTATACTAAACAATGATGAAATGTGTATATTGACATAGAAAACTAATGAAGTTTTATCAAAAAAGGACAATATTCGTCATCTTAAGGATCAATAGTTGCCAATCCCTTAATTGGTTGTAGGAACCATGTACATGGTACAATATATAATTTCTAAGAATCATTTTTCAAAATTTGGTAAGCCATACAACATTGAATTGATAATTAGACAATCAATTTGGGCGAAGAACCCTTTTCAAAACATTCATCACGAATAGTTGAGCCGTATTTACTGGTTAAGGATTAATAATGTCGCGATTCACACCGACCACACTATCCCACTCGAAGCTTCGTTGCCGAAACAGAGGAATCCTCAATTAGGGTTTCACGATTCCCAACTATCAGACACACTTCCCTTTTAACTCTTCCGATTCCAGCACCATTTGCAATTTCTCACAGTGTACCTTCGCAATCCCGCTACCCAGTTCCCCAATCTCACTGAGTTTCCACCCGTAGTCTAATTGTTAGGACTAACATTTGTTACAAACTACATAAGCTGCTTTGTATGCGAGTTGCAATCCATGGCGTCGTCTGTGAAGCTGGGGAGTCACAACGACTACATCTCCCAGTCGCAGGGGTGCGTGGTGACGCTCAAGGGGCTGAAGAAACAGCCACCGGTTGACGATTTCCAAGTTCTAATTCGACCAAAGACGGACTTGAAGCAGGTCACCACCACGGATCCTGTGAAAGTGTCGCTCCACGATTGTCTGGCGTGCAGCGGGTGCATTACTACGGCGGAGACCGTGATGCTGGAGCAACAGAGCACAGGTGGGGGAGAAACTGGGGTTGCGAAATTTTGAGTTGCGAATTTTAGGGGTTAGGGTTTGAAGTTTTGAATGAGGTTACTGCACGTAAAGGAGACGCTTGAAGCGCTGAGTTTCTGTTAGACTGATTAGATTCTTATTGATTGTTGTTGAATTGCAATTGAATTCTAGTGCGTCAAAGTATGTCGGATTTGGTAAGCAATATTGTGACCTAAATTGAGGTTTTATCGTCTTATGACCTAAACAAAACACGAATTTTGATGTTAAGGTGGTATATGGTCTCAAAATTGATATGTACTCGTCGTGCAAGATTGGAAGACGTCGCGAATCTATTTTGATGCGTTTTTGTGGGGTTTATGGTGGACAGGGGAATTGCTGAGTCAGTTAAGTGCGAATAACAAAGCAGTTGTGGTCTCGTTATCACCGCAGTCAAGAGCCTCGTTAGCAGCTTATTATGGTTTAACCCCACTTCAAGCTTTCAAGAAGCTGACGGGTTTTTTGAAGTCGCTTGGTGTGAAGGCGGTGTTTGATACCAGCTGCAGTAGAGATTTGAGTCTAGTTGAATCATGTGCGGAGTTTGTGGAAAGGTTTCGTGCGAATCAAAGGTTTCCTATCCTGGCGTCATCTTGTCCTGGTAAGTATCTCTCTTAACCCTGCGATGACAATTTGATCGAGGACCTAAGGTTGTACAGGATTTTTTTCCGTCACTTTGAGAATTCAAAAACCTAGTAAGAGTGTGCTTTCACTGGGAGCTCACTGGACAGATCACTTTGGGTACAAGAGCCAAATTGAGATCAAATTTTTTTCACTGTTTATAAATTTCTTATGCAATCATTCAAAGTGGGGAAGCTTGTAGACCTCTGTTGAAGGATACCAGAAGAATACTATCTCCATTTATATAAGTGAAGGCCAAACATGTGTAACTCGGGTTAGTAGATGGGATCAAGTCCGTAACAGTTTTGATATTATCTATCTAGTACTCTCGGTTGAGTTCCAAGTTCTGGCAGTTGAAAATGAAAAATTTGCGTGTAGGTTGGATCTGTTACGCGGAAAAAACGCATGGAGATGACGTGTTACCTTACATCAGTGCAGTAAAGAGTCCTCAGCAAGTCATGGGTACTATTCTCAAGCGATATGCTTGTACCAGTTTGGGGCTTTTGCCTGAAGATATTTATCACGTAACCATCATGCCATGCTATGACAAGAAGCTCGAAGCTGCCCGCGAGGATTTCATTTTTGAAGTGGAAAGAGAAGGAGTACCTGAAGGCAGTAGGATTACAGAAGTGGATTGCGTTCTTACTTCAAGCGAAATTTTGGACTTATTACAGACTAGGAGCATAGATTTTGCGGATCTTGACGAAGCCCCTTTGGATAGAGTAATTGCCAACGTGGATGAGCGGGGCCATTTATATGGAGTACAGGGGGGTTCAGGTAGCTATGCTGAGACTATCTTTCGATATGCAGCTCGTGAGCTCTTTGGGAGGGAAATCACTGAACCTTTACAATGGAAGACACTCCGAAATGCAGATTTCCGAGAAGTGTCTCTCGAAGTCGATGGGAAAAAGGTGCTGAAGTTCGCTTGTGTGTATGGGTTTCGCAACATACAGAATATAGTGAGACAGATCAAAGGTGGAAGATGTGACTACCATTTCATGGAGGTTATGGCATGTCCGTCGGGTTGTTTGAATGGCGGAGGGCAGATCAAACCAAGCCTTTAATCAAAAGTTATGGACAAATTTCAAAGAGGTGTTCAAAGGAAAATAAGTTTTGACATTTTCAAACATCCTCTTTGAAATTTGTACATAGAAAAGTTGTTAAATCAAGTTAAGTTTTATTCCCAAAAATCTATTTGATATTTCAAGGATCTAATCAAAGTTTAGTTCAAAGTTTTTGGCAATAAGTTGATCTACTATGCCTAAATGAGGTCTAAAATTTCACTTTTAACATAACTCCTACTTTTATTAGACTTTACTATGAGTTGTTGAGAAACTACTACTTCTAAATTACAAATTCCACATGGGTTGTTCTACCTCCTACCACCCCATGTGTATATATTGAGCTTCTCTTCACTATTGCTATCAAAAGAAACTAAATGGTACATGGAGCAAATCCCAATAGAAGTTGAATCTTGTGTTCTCTATGAATTATTTGCTCAATACTTTTAAGTTAAACTTTTATAGTAAACTTGCCAATCACACACAAAATTCAAATTCTTCTCCACATAAATATAGAGACTTGCATGTTTTGAAATTTGGCATGATTATTAAATGTCATGTGAAGATTCACCTTCAGAATACGGAATGCAAAAAAAATTCTTCGTACAAATTTTATTGCAATTTTAAAGGCATTGAAGTTGAAATCAAGCTAAAAATTATTCCTTGCATCCCTTTAGCACACATTGTGTGGTTATTGGGCGGTGATACAAGATTTGGTTCCCATCATGATTGAATTGATACTTGGATTGTGTGGTTAGTGTTTGGTTATTGGAAGAGTTTAGTGTGTGGTTTTTGGAATTGTGTGGTAAATGGCTAGTTTATTCTAACCCTTAAAGGACGGACTGGTAACTATGAAAATCATCAATTTTGATACCGTGGGAATCACTAGTTTAAAAATACTATAGAAGATCTTCCCTTTCCACCCCTAATTCCATAGATGAATAGTTGCACTTCTATACTATACAGTTTGATTCTATGTCATTCATTGGACACAAAACGTTCGTTGCATCGATTAAAGGTTAAATAATGCTTATTTATAGTAGAACCTCTCTAAGTGGCGCCTCTATAAGTCAATAAACCTCTACAAACCAATGATGTCAGAGCGGTCCCAGACTGGCCACATTACAAAGGTTGTGACTAATTAGACCCTCTCTTAGCTCATAAACCTTTGTAAACCAATATGTTAGACCAATCCGTGACCTATTGAGTAAAGGAGGTTCTATTGTATATACTTTGATTAAATGTTGAGCTCCACTTCGTTTTTTGTACAGGGCTGACAAGTCTCGTGTGGAATGCCATATGTGTTAGTATTTACTGATGGGGGTGTGGGATATACCACACCATTTCATCCCTTGGATGAAATATTATGGTATATTCCACATCATTCAGTTTGAAAAAAGACATTGATTGCTACGGAATGTTATATAAKGGTTAAATAAATCACCTTGTGATAATAGGACTCTTCAAAGAATCCATTRTGATTGTTTTATCCATTTTTCAAATAGGTAATTCAGTAGGTGAGATTAATTTCAGAATCCACTACCATTCTGTTTGCAAAACACAACTTAAATAAATTTACTTTTATGCATGTGGCATCATGGCAACTACAAATTTCATTACATAATATTCACTAGCATACTCAATAGCTAATTGGACATGTGGAGGATGCAAAGGATGTTGGATGTGGAATGTTCCACACCATCACCCTAGAGACCATGCTTGCTACTGAATGTTATGTATAAGGTAAGACAACCCATAGTGGTCAGAATTTGGAGTTTGGCCTCAGTCTACTTTTGAAATTTTTCAATTTTTTCCCCACTTAAAGACAAGTGTGAGAAACAATGAGAGCAATTGAAATCATATTTTTTCGATGAAGTATGAATTTGCTAGGAATTTTTAAAGTGTTCAGTTTTCCATGGCCCAACATGGACTGTAGACCACCCCATAGCCAACAAAATCTAAATCCATGATGGTCATCTCACTACCTAATGCAATCACAATATTTTCTAACATGGAATGCTTAAAAAGTCAATCCTTGTAATGAATTTCACACTGAAAAGTTGGAAGTGCCTTATGTGGTCACTAATCACTCCATCACTACCATGTAAGACATTGATTGTGGCCGAAATCTTAGAAAACTAAAAAAACACAATGGAGCCACTTCATATGTGACCACTATGGAAGAAATAACTGCAATGGGCTGTCTTACCTTACTATATTTGATACTTGTTGTGTTTTCAGGAAAATATTATCATTAGCATGTGACTATACTAGGAATTTTCAAAATGTTTTTTATACATGTTTTCAAATCTTGATTACATCTGAAATTGTTTGTAGCTAAAACCTTGTTAAAACCATGTACATTAGTATGAAGAATTTGTAATGATTGCTATTGGATAGGGTTTGCAATTAAGATGTAATTTCCATGGTAAATATGAAGTTGGATTATATTTTTATTATAAAAATTATAAAAATCGTCCGTAAGCTAATGTAAAACTGTTCATGTAAAAACTATTTTTCATTCAAAGATCTATTTTTAATTTCTTTCAAAGTTTAAGGTAAACAAAATCTCAGTTTTAAATTCTAGGTAGATGTAAATTGAGTTACAAATTATGATTATGATTTTTATTTTTATTTGATAAAATTGCCCATCAACAATTATGGGCAGAATCATTAAATTCATAATTTATTTAACACACCTCAGTAAAATCTTGATTTGAAACAACATCAATTGTAATACTTTCTTTTTTTTGGAGATTAAGTATTGATAAAGTCAAATTAGTCATTGAAGATCCTATCAAATATGACTCTTTTTGTTTCCCAGTACCTACATGAATCGCATTATACAATGTTATCTGGAGTTAAATTATTAAATATCATTTAATAATCAAACATAAAATTTATGACGCTCATGTAAATTAAAAGAAAATTTGTCATTTACGCAACAACACTAGCATGTGAGCATCAAAATGCAAGCCTAACTTACAAGCCTTGAGCATATATATATAAGGGACACTTTACACTATGACCAAAGGTCGAGAGGCCGTCGATTTCCACCAATCACATTACAAAAAACCTATCATTTAGCAACCTGATTGGTGGAAATTGACGGCCTCTCAAACTTTGGCCTTAGTGTGAAGTGTCCCTAAGTAGACACTCTACAACCATTGATAATAATTGTATATGAACACCTAAACATCTATATTATAGGTGTATGRACTCCTATGCTCATTTATTCATGATTTTAGGGTCAATTAAGAGCTATCATAGTCATTTACCTGTAACATAAACAAGTCTATAACATGAGTCCATCTTTGAATTGCCAGGGACACGAATTTTTACAAATGTTCCAGTAACTTTTCTTTCAAAATTGGGATCAATCATAAATTCTTCAAGTATTGACCTTCGTAAATAAATCAAGCTAATGTTTTTGTAATTTATTGCTGCATATTCATCACTTTTGGGTCTTTGAGAACTTTCATCAAATTTTTGAGTTTTTCGTTTTATTCTCAATACACCAAGTTTTGATTTTTCTTGACTTGTTGCATTTAAACTTGAAATATCTTCTAGTCTTTGTTTTTCAGTGGTGATCATTRTTTTTTTAGAAAGATTTGAATGTTCTTTTGCAAGAAAGTGTTGATTGAGTAGYTTAAACATTTCAAATTGTCCAATAGACTCTTTTTCAAATATGAGACGAAGTTGCTTGTCACAAATGATATCACTCATTTTTCTTGGATTTTGAAGCTTATGCTCTTTGATATACATCCAAAGTAACTTGTGAATAGCAAACCTTGTTAAAGGCTTGCTAATATCTTCATTCATATATTTGAGAAATGTCTTTAGTTCTTTTGATGCCCATTCTTCAATTGTAGATGGATCCTCTTTGCAACATGTAGTCTTTTCTTGATTTAAATCATTGCTTGGTGGTTGATGAATCTTATCAAGGTCTGTACTCTTACAAATGATTTCAGTATTAGGAAATTCTTCATTGACATTTGTATTTGAAGTTTCTTTGAATTCAATGTCTTTGTTTTGATTGCCTTCAATTTTTGGAGAATGTTCAAAACCCTCATGTGAGCTATGAGAAGCTTTGTCGGACTCAACATCCGATCCTTCACCATTGGAATGATTTTGTATTGTTGATGGACAGTCACTACTATTTTTTAATTCAATTCCACCATTATCTAAAAGAGAAACTAAAATAGAATAATTGTTCTTAAGCTCAAGCCAATATTCTTTAAACAAGCATTCATATGTGTCTCTGTCTTCAAAATCTACTTGTTCCTGTAATATAATAGAATCAATTATTTAAAAAATAAAATAAAAAATTGTGCAATTACAATGTATTTTACAAATATCTAGTGAATTCATGACTTTTATATTGCATATACACAAAAACTTCAATAAAATCAAATGAAAATTGTTAATACCTTATCAATATTTATAAACTTTGATATTGAGGACAATATCAATTTATTTTGTTAATTTTATATTGAATTAAAATTTATGTAAGAACTATATTTTGTAGAGGGGAAAAAATTGCATACCCCTTCATTGTTTATGGTTTTGTTATATTCAATCATACTTACAATCGGCAAGCATTCTTCACATAATCCTTTTCTTTTGCTTTGGATGCAAAATTCAGATTCTTTAATGCATTGTTTGCAAAATGATGTTGGACATGTATAGCATTGGTAGTTTCCAGATTTTTTACAATTCAAGCAAAAATGAGAACCTACATAGAAAAATTACAATAATTCATTTTATAAAACATAGAAATAAATATAGGATTATTTGGACAACTCAAAAACCTCACTTCTTTTTCAAACAATCAGAATTGGTTTTTTAGATTTATGTATGTATGAAAAGTGTTGAGTCATTCTCTTCCAATGAGATTACATTAGTAAGGAGTTTTGACTTATAGATAATCACGGAATTCTTTATATAAAAATAGGACTCTACTACTCTTTGCATTATTGATGACACTCAATTAAAGGTTTTGATTTACAATTGAAAATGTTACAATGCAAAAAGTACAATGTGATCCCAATATTGAACCTTTATGTGTAAAAAATACAAATAATCAACCTATAGACTAACATATTTCCAACCAAGGCCAAAATGTTTTTTTCTTTTCTTTTCAAAGTTGAAACTAAAAGTTCTTGACACATGTTCCAACTTAGTGTGCAAGAAAGTAGGAAGTAGTGAGTGAAAAAGTAGTTGTTTGAGTGATCGGAATTGGGAGAGTCTAGAGATTGGCAATGGGTCCGGCACTCCGGCGTAGTTTTTGCCTTTGAAAATTCATAGTAATCTCAATTCATGCGATAAAATTACCAAAGTTTTTGCAATTTCCATCATTTTTATCAATATACCTCTGAAAATATTTACCTTGCATTGAATTGCTCTAGATTCGTCCAAAATTCCTTATTTGGTTGGTTATGGAGGCTTTCACCTTACTAAAAAAATTTGAATTAAAAAAAATTGAATTAAAAAAATTGAGTTTAGAATGACTAAATTGTTGATAGTTTTAAAGTGATCTAAAGAAATACAAACTCCAATGGTAAATTTTTAACATGCAAACTAAACATTTAATGACTGACTTTTGCAATAATTATAGGAATGGTATGCAACAATGCCATATTAATTAAAATCATTARTTAGAAATTATTCTAAAAATCATATGTAAAAATTTTAAAGAGGTCCAACCAATAAGTCACTACAATGTGGTAAATTTGCAAAATCTCAAAGTGGGCTTCCCAACACTTTAACATTTAACAAATAGACTCTAGTAAGACAAGTCAAGCTCTAACCAACTCCAATCCAAAGGCCATGCCAACAATTACATTGAGACCCTTGCATTTTCTTATATATTTACATTGAATCTATGTGGTAGCCTAGGAATTTATTACTTTCTAAAATGGATCACTAACCACGGCATAAGACAGTTAGGTAAATCCATGTATAATCCGTCCATTAGCAAGCTATAAAATTGGACAATAAAACTCTTTTTTTGCTTCTTTTGGTACCAAAAATCTTTGACACAAATAAAAAATATACGCATTTGGGTGTGCCTCCTCATATTTGGTAACCATCATTCAAAACAATAATAATTAGACTTGGTTTTCTAGATTTTTGTGTATAATTATGGAAAATATTGAATCATTCTATGTAAATGAAATTATCATAACAAGGAGTTTTGTTTTGTTGGTAGTTATAAGAGCAAGTTGTTTTGTATTTATTGGACCTTTGTGCAATTAGTTATGAATATTTCAAAGTAAATATCATTAACATTTCTATAGTCATTTTTTTTTATGATTATCTTAGACACTAGTTTTGATATTCTATTCAACACTGTTTTTGATAGTAAGTATTTTGATACTAAAATGTTGAAATTTTTTTTGACATTATTTTTGACACTGTAGCCTTCAAGTGAATATTGATGTGTTGTGAATTTCATGACTTCCCATTTTTTTGACACTTTTATGTTAGAAGTAGAGTCAAAATATTGTTGATAAGAGAAAATTCTATTATTGATAAGAGACYAGTTGTTATCATGAAAAATCAATCTATTGTATTTGAATAGCCTTAGATTTAAGGTACAAAACCACTCCATGATTCTCACTACAAGTTATTTCTATGCTGGCAAAATAGCGAGGTTACTTGCAAAAGTTGAAAACAAAAATTTGTAGATTGGAAAAATCAATTTCTATCTTCTAGAATACCTTTTGTAGTTTTCAAAACATTCAAGTGATTCTAAAATATTTTCAAKTTCCCTTATACTAAAAAATTTCTCTTTGAAGCACCTTGCTTCCTAAAGGGCCCAAATGGCATATAGTTACTATTGTGTTAAAAAATTTTAAATATGAAAATCTTTATATTATTCAAGTGCTAAAACTTAAAAATTAATTAAATTCTGATATTTGTTGGCACTTGATTTTATAGTGTCATTGGTGTTTATATGGGTCATTGCAAGAAACACCAATTTTTTGTGTACATTGGGCATAGTACTCATGATTATTATGGTGTACTTCAAAATTAAGAAAATAGTTTCAAGAAAATACGAAAAATATAATTAATGTATAGACTYGATATTAATCATATGACTCATTTTATAGAAATTTAAATAAATCATTTTCTATTTCAATTTCAATTTAGCTAATTTGTCACTCTTTACGATTTAGAGGTTTTTAGTACTGGGAAGTATCCCAAATTAATGATCTATAGTTGAAATTTTTGGGGTCTATTTCCACACTATGTGGGCATTTGCATACCAAAGGTTATTTAAGAAAAAAACATTTTATGTCCTCTATGTTCATGCAAATAGAACTTCCTCGCACACACAATTTTAGGTTGGACATATAAGACTTGTAAGTTGTTGTGTTCTCATATAATGAATTCAATTAATAGAATTCTAAGATACCTACAATTTGTAAATTCCTATAGTTTGTAGATTTCTATAATTTGTAGAATTTTACAATCTATTGAAATCAAGAAATATTCAAAATCCAAAGAGTTTTAAAATCTATGAAATTGTAAAGTTTCTAAACCAATGAAATCTATTAAATACCAATATTTGAATTTTTGAAATCTAAGAACAAAGTAGATATGAAATTTTGAAATCTACAAAAAGATAGATTTGGAATTCAAAATCTTAAAAGAAAGGTAATTTTGAAATTCTAAAATCTWAAATGAAAGTAGATATGAACTTTTGAAATTTAAAAATCATTAAGATTAGTATTTTAAAATCTACAAATCTACAAGTCGCAAACAAGTCACAATTGAGTCACACACAAGGCATGACTTTGCAATTGTTGCACTTTCTTTCTAGATTTTAGGGTGTCCACTGCGACTACAATTTCTCAAATTATCACCAGTCGCAAACCAATCGCAAGTGTCCTATGGAACTGAGAAACCAATTGCATAGTGTACTTGCACAACCCTCCATTTTTATCTAGTGTGAACAACCCAATATGTGCCATTTGCGACAACGGCAGTCCGTTTTTCAATTTTGAGGGGACAGATTTCGACCCTCAGGCAATGAGGGGTTAAATGTCATCATTTCCTTCTCTTTCTTTGTTCCCTTATGATTTCTAAAATTGTCTACCGATGAAGATAAAAGCACTCAAGAAAACCTTTTGAGGGTCATTGCAAGAAACACTGGCTTTTTTCTCCGTCACAATGAGAGTGGCTCTCTTGTCCTCTACTATAACTTTTGAATAATGTATCCAATGTAAAAATACAAAAAATCTATTTCTAGATGTTGTGATTGTTATTGTATCCCTTGTTTTTCAAAATTTTAAAAAATTCATTTTATATTTAAAAGTCAATTCTATTAATTTGTCACATTTTGGGATTTAGGGTTTTGAATATAAAAAAGTTGTTTAAACTAATGATTATTGGCTGAAATTTTTGTGGTATATTTCTATAGTAGGCATACATGTTCCTACTAAAGGGCATCTAAAAATACACTATTCTATGTCCTCCACGTTTGTGCAAATAGGCCTTCTTTGCACATGCACTTGTAAACAATAAAAATGGTTATGAC